>CM020618.1:23474530-23548599 GCA_009829735.1 Pyropia yezoensis
ACAAAGCGGAATTTGCGGGCGAGGCGCATCGGGCACCAAGGCTCTCGGGCCAACGGCCGTGGTAATGGGCGTGGGGTAGTGGAGGTGGTGCGTATGCGGTGGCGGCGGCAGCGGCTGCCGCGGCGCGTGGCCCCTCGTCTGGGATGTGGTTGGCAGTGGGAGGCTCGACGGCCGCCGCGGGCGGGGGTGCAGTTGGGATAGGATCCTGAGCTGGAGGCAACTTGCGCCCTTTCGCACGCCGGGCGCGGGCAGTGGCCAGGCCACCACCGTCGACGGCGTCACCGTTACGCGCTACCTGGAGGTAGAGCGGGAGGGGGCGGGCGGATACCAGCGAGAGCCGTCAGGCTCAGCGAGACTGCGGCTGGCGTTGCAGCTGGTGAGGCTGGCGCGCGGAGCGGCGCAGCCGCATCTGTCGGCAGGTTAAGCAGGCGGCATCGGGGGGACCGTAGTGGCGGCGGGGGTTGCGTTGTCGGCGGCGGCGGAGATTTGACCGCAGCGGGTTTTGTGGCCTGGATGAGGGGAGTCTGGGGAGGTAGCGCCGACCACGACCGTGGCTACATGGACACGAAGGGTTAGGGAGCGCGTCTGCGCCCTTGACAGAGTGGGGGGTGGGTGACGGCCCCGGTGGGGCACGCCGTGCTTGAGGTCGGGAGACGCATGCAGCGGTGGCCGGTCGGCGCACGGCGGTACAGAGCGGGGGACGAGAGGCCAACATTCACGTCAATAGGGATCCTCATGTGTGCCTGTCATATGTATGCCTCATCCACTCTTCCTTTTGCCACCCACGGTGTGGCATCGCCAAGCGGGGCGGCAGGATGTTCATGCCACATGGCGTGCTGTGCCCTAGTGCCTCGTCCTCGCCCATGATGGCCCGAGGCAAGCGCTGAGAGCATCACGAAGAAACAGGAAAGTGAGCAGTACGCTCCACTTTGTGACACACGAGGTTGATGCCAAGCGCATGGCATCGTGGCAGCACCACACACAACAAGGAAAGCCGCTCACAATTACGGCCCCATGAAAGAAAAGAGCAAGAAAAAGACGGAGGAGGGGAACAGATGCAACGTAGTTGTCGTTCATGATGAGGGCATCAGGCTCGTCTGAGTATCAATGCTAGAGCACACTACATGCAAAAGATAGCCGATTGAAAGGTGCGACATTATGTCACCATGATTGTGCCCAATTGATAAGCATTATACCTGCCGGAAAGAGACACAAGTGGTACGAGCGTCTTCGCCAGCGCAACGGCATCATGTTCATGTGGCTTTCCATTGTTGAAGCGCCATGCAGTCCGAAGATAGCCGCATTCAAACGTGCGACATCATGTCACATCGATTGTGCCTACTTGATGAGCATAAAAAACTGCCAGAGGGCGACAAGAGTGGTATGAGCGTCTTCGCCAGCACAACGGTGTCATGATCGTATGACTTTCGTCGTTAAAGCACCATGCAATCGGAAGACAGTTGCACGGCATTGTGCATGACCCCAAGTGAGAAGCGCAAATTCTGCGAGGGAATAACAAAGATGGTATGCAGTCCTTCCCTGTCAAGAGAGGATCATGTTCATGTTCTTTCCACCTTTCAAGCGCCACAGAGACTCAAGATAGCCGCTCACAAAGATACATGAAGCTTGAATGAGAAGGATGAAAAGACACGCCAGGGGGACATATGACACGCCTTTCTTTGTTCTGACACATGCATCAATGTTGCACTCTCACTATGCACAACACACCGTACGCAGAGAGATGGAGGGAGTCAGCCGAAGGATACCCAAGCTGTGATGGCCACCTGCCATTCACACGCGGCACGGCGGGAGCAGCGGCAGTGCTTGTGGTCGTTGCGGCGGCGAGGTGTGTCGACAATGCACAAAGCACTAAGCGCAGGGAGAGGTGGAGGGCGGGGGGGGCTGGGGGTGTGCTGTGCGTGGCCGCCACCTGCGACATGAACGGCGCGGCAGATGCGGCGGGGTCAACGGCGGGGCTTGTTGTCCCTGTGGTGGCACAGCGGGCGTGGCGGTAGTACGTAGTTGGCCATAGCCGCCTCCAAACACCCAGGGGCAGTCCACCCCTGAAGCCCCCCCACGAGCGCCGCCGCGTGAACGTTCCGCCAGCATCCTCGCAGTGGCGGCAGCCGTGGTGGTCGTCGCGCCACTCGACGGCAGCCCATTTCCCCCTCCAGGCCCATCAGCACCCCCATCTGTCCCCGCCTGCACCCACTGAGCCAGCATCCAAAAGAGCCGCCCCCCCCCCAGGCCGTTGCCGTGCCTGCCGTAGCGAGGTCGTCGCCGCACCTCGAGCGGGCCATCGTTGCCGCGACGCCGCCGTCTCCGGTCTTGCCGCCGCGCCGTCCGCCTACGTATTTTCAGTGCCACAGCCGCGGGGGTTGCTGCCATGTTGTCACGGCACCTCCCCACCCAAAAGGCACCGTCGCACCACCGCCGCGGAGGTGGAGCCACCGGCGGTGGCGAGAGAGGTGGTGGCAGCGGCAGCGGTTGTGGCGGCGGCGGCAGCGGCGGTGGGTGCGGCGGCGGCTGCGGCGGCGGCGGCAGCGATGGTGGGTTCGGTGGTGGCAGGGGCGGCGGCGGGCGGGAGGGCAGGCGAACACCGCCGCCTTGGGCAGGCGAACACCGCCGCCCGTTTGCCAGCAGTATCCCCCCCTCCCTCCCACAAATCAACCCGCAGATGCGCCTTAAGGGCCACCTTATCCCTGGGTCCTGCTTCCCTCCTCCATCGCGTACCGTTGATCGGCGTGGTAGTGGTGGGGGGGGGGTGCGGCAGCGGCAGCGCCTCCCCTCGCCACATTCCTCAGAGCCAGAGAGTGAGGGCGTGCGGGTACCTCGGCACGCAGAGGCGCGCGTGTCCGCGCGGCAGTCCGAAAGCCGTGCCTTGACGGCGTTGCAGAGCTGGAATCGCGGGCACGTGGGGGGGCGGGGGGGGGACGAGCGCAGGAGCGCTTGGCAGGTGCACAGGTGCGACGGGCAAAGAGGAGTAAAGAAAGAGGCTGCAGACGGGGACGGACGCCTTGGCGGCGTGGCAGAGTAAGCGCGGGGGGTGCGTGGGAGCGCGGGGCGTGTGGGAGCGCGGGGCGTGTGGGAGCGCCGGGCAGAGAAGGGGGAACAAGGGGGCACGGCGTGAGAGGCCCGCGTTGCCTGCACGCACGCCTCCCCGCGGCCGCTTGGGTAAGTACATGTACGCTCCCCGCCGCTGCACGGTGGACAAACAGGACTGCCACTTGCTATGCCGCGCGGTCCGAATGAGAAGAAAACATAAGTTCCAAAGAAAAAAAGAAAAACAACAGTACCATTGGGATTGATCGGTGGCGCTGCTCTCCTGCTACACGGCGGCGCAGCGACCCCCCCCCCCCCCCACCGCGTCCGGACGTCCCCCTCGCCACCCGCTGCTGGACTCACACCGCCCCATCGTCGCAAGCCACCCACCTCGCCGCCCAGAGGCGCGCTGCGGCCACAGCGAGGGAGCCGTGACAGCTCCAACGACGAGCAGGGAGCGGGCTGCGTGCCGGCGGGGGGGGGGGGGGGTGCAAGCTCGAGGACGGGCGACCCAGGTGGGGATGGGCGGGGCAGGGGTGTGCCATATCGCTGCGGGCGGCGGCAGTCGCCCCCTTACCCGGCAGCTCCAGTCCAGGAGCGTGAGAGGCCGCAGTCGGGGCGGTGACGGCGGGCGTCGCGGCGCCTGCCCGCGCCCACCGCGGCGACGGCGTTGGCGGCGCTGGTCCGTGGTGAGCGGCCGCCGTGGGACCCGTGCGTGAGAAGCGAGGGAAGGAGGTGGCAGCCTGGGGAGATGTGCAGGGGTATTGCTAGGGCATTGAGGCGGTGGGGGCCGCCCGCTCTTCTGCCGTTCCGCCCGCCGTCCCCAGCTGTGTACTGCCAGCCGCCGCGCGCCCGACCACCACCTCGCCGCCCGCGGCCGTGGCCGCCTTCGCGCCGTGGCTCCGCGCAGCCGCCTTGCCGCCGTCCGCTGCCGTGCCGCTTCCGCGTCGTTTCCAAGGTGGTCCTCCTCCGCGCCGCCGCCAGCCGCTGCCGCAGGCGCGCCATGTCCGCGGGCGACCGCTGCCCCTGCCCCAACACCGCCTCGCCCGTCGGCGGTGGCGGGACGCGCCCCGCCGCGGGCGCCCGCCAGCCGCCACCGTCGGTACCGAGGACCGAGGGTGGCGGCCGTGACACGTGGCTGGGCTGGAGGCTGGACGGAGGGGACTTGGCGACCACCGCCCGCCGTCCCTCCCCCCTCCCCGCCGCCCGCCGCGCCCGCCCCGCCGCCTGCACCCCGACTCACGACCGCCCCGCTAGTTGCACGCCAGGCCGCAGGCTCCACGACGCGGCCGCCGCCGGCGGCCATCGCCACTGTGGTGTCGCCGTTTTGCTGTCGCACGCCGCCTGCTGCCGTAGCCCCGCCCGTCGCGGCCAGAGCGCCACCGGCCCGACCACCTCCGAGGTCGCGGCAGGGGGGGGCGCCGGGGGGGGATCCGCAAAGCACCACCCCCGAACCGTCACCGCCCCCACCAGCCCCTCCCCTCACACTCAGACCGCGCGCCGCGGCCGCCGCAGGGCCGCCCGCCGGCCCGGCCGCGCTGTGGCCGCCGGTCGCCACCGCTGCCGCCACCGCGCCGCCGCCGAGCACGTCCGCTGAGGTCGACGCGTCGCGCGCGGCCGCCGCCGCAGGAGGGGTGACCGCCGTGTCCTCCGTCGCCGCCGTCGGTCCATCCGCCGCCGCCAACGTCGGGCCGACGACCACATCCATGGCGTCGCCCGCCGCGGCGGTCACCTCCGCCGTCACCACCGAACCGGTGCCGGGCAGCGTGGCCGCCGACGCCATCCACCAGGAGTCCAGCGCGCGCGCGCGGCACAATTGGAGCGCGCAGTCGAATGGAGCAGAACGTCAGGGGCAGCGGGGTTGTCCCAAAACTGAAGCCTCGCACCAATGAGCGTAGCACTGTGATGAAGACTCGCATCAATGAGAGCGCACCAGAGAGCCTCAGACCAATGAGAGAGCACCAAAGGGCGATGAATCCACACAAACAGAGTGAAACTGAGAATCAGTTTTAAAACATACATACGGCTGTGCTGACTGAACTTTATTGGATTTTGGTCGTGACGGCAGCGTCGTTCTGCGACCGGTAAACCGTCCTACCCGCAGCGGCAGCATCCTACCCCCCCCCCATGTCCTTCCCCACCCGCCTCCCCCCGCCCCCCCCCGCCCCGCTTGACTTGAACCCGCCGGGGGGCTACCAGCACTGCTGCCGCCGGCAGTGTCACTATGTAGTGTCATCACCGACGCCAGCGCCAGAGCCGCGTCCGCTCGCGGAAGGGGGAGGTTGGATGGGCGCGCCCGCCGGCAGATCGTCTGCCCATACGCTGCTTCCTCCGCTCGTCGAGCACTGAAGAACCCCCCAAGTTCATCTCCCCCCCACGACCTCCACCTCTACGTACAGCGTGGCGGCACAGCCACAGCAGCACCGCCACCCACGTTGCTGGCGGGCTGGCCGGAGGGCCGCCAGCGCCACGCGGCGGGCGGCGCGCGCGGCCAGCGATGCGGGAACCAATGCCCGACGCGGGAAGCGCCGCCGCGTCGGGCGCGGCAGGCGCCCGCACAAAAGCCGTGGCGGCGGCGAGTGCGGCATAGCTGCACGGCGGGGCGCCCACATCCACCGCCACGCAGATAGTGGGTTGCGGGGCAAACGCGGTGACGAGGGTGGTGGCGGCGGTGGAGGTGGTCGAGCGTGTGGCGGGGGAGAGGGTGACCGTTGCGCCGGTGGCAGTCGTGGGGGGGGGGGGAATGGGGGCCACCGAAGGGCGCCGGGGGGGGGGGGTGCCGCCAGCGTGGCCGACGTCGGCTTCGCCGCTGCCGCCGCCGCCGCCGCCGCCGGCGACGTGGTGACGGCGCCCGGGGGGGCGCAAGGGAGAGGAGTGCTGCATGCGGTGCCCGGTGGTGGCGCCCGGCTGAGTCAGCGGCGGCCGTCGGGTGCATCCATGGTGCGATTCGGGGGGGAGGGCGGGGGACAGAGGGAAACCGTGTGAGTGGAGGGGGGGGGGGGGGGGGGGCAGCGGCCGACAAGGCAAGCGGGGGGGGGAAGCGCCTGACATGGCCGGGCGGGCGGGGGACGCGTCGTCGTGGCGGGATGGTAGGTGGGCGTTCGATGGGAGCGGTGGCGGTGGATGCACCCGGTGACCGACCGGAGGCGCACTCACAATCACGACAAGAAAGAGGACTTTAATGAAAAATAGAAACGTCAACAAAATCTTTTGGAACTACAGTCGGCCCCACTCGCTGTCGCGCCACCGCCGCGGGCTGCCAGCATGCTTGGGCCGCGGGCTGTCGCACAACGGGAGCTGCTGGCCGCCCCCCCCCTCGACTATGCGGGCTGCCGCCGCGGTGGGCGCCCCCCCCGCCGCCACCGCCGGCTACCTCCCCCCCCCGCCGCCGCCACCGCCAGCTTCCTCCCCCACCCCGCCGCCGCCACTGTCGGCGACCTCCCCCCCCCACCGCCGTCGCCGGCTATGTCCGCCGCCCCGCCGCAGCTGCGGGCCGCTGCGCCCGGTCTCCAACCGCCGCGACCTCTCCGCTGCGGGATGCTTCGACCGCCTCCCTTCTGCCGCCACCGCCGGCTGCCCATCCCCTGCCTTCTCTCGCTGCCGCCGCCGCTGCGTGCTTGCGACCCCGGTGCTGCCCCCGGCTACCGCCCGCCGCCCACCGCCCCGCCACCGCCGCCGGCTGCCGCCCGCCGCCTCCCCGCCCTCGTTGGCTGTTGCCCCTCCGCCCCCCGCTCCGCCGCCGCGGCCTGCTGCCGCCCCCCGCTCCGCCTCGGTGGCGGGTTGCCGCCGCCGTCGCGGGCTGCCGGCACCGCCAGCTGCCATCTCTCCGCCTGGCCAGATTTGCTGGCTGCCGCGGCCGGCGGTCACCGCCGCCGCTCCCGCTAGCTGCCGGTCGCCGCCCCCCCGCCCCCAGCAGCCGCCGCAGCTGCGGGCTGGGGACGCTGCACGCTGCCGCCGCTGCACGCTGCGGCCAGCTGCCGCGGCCGGGGGCGACCGCCACCGCCGCGGGCTGCCGGCACATGGCCCGCCGCCGCCGCCGCGGGCTGCCGCCCTCTGGCCCGCCGCAGCCGCGGTACCGTCCCCCGGGGGCATTGCCACGGCGCGCCCCACGGGGGCTTCGCTGCTCGCCGGCGTGCCGCCACCCCCGGCGGGGGTGCCCGCCACGGCCGTCGCTGCGCCCGCCCACGTGCACGGTCCGTGGGGCGCCGCTGCCGCCGCCGCGGCCGAGGGCTTCTGCTGCCCCTAGGCGCCGCCGCCGCCGCCCCCGCCGCCGCCGCTGCCGACGCCGCGGGCGCCGGCCCGCCGTGGCGTGCCGCCGCTGCCCCTGTCAATGGTGCTGACGCCGCAGTTAGCAGTCGCCCCCCCCCGCTTTTCCTGCGTTGGGGTCGTGGACGCCTGTGGCGCAGTCTGCCACGGTGGTGGGCGGGGGGGGGGGGGGGGCGGAGGGGGGTGAGGCGAGGACGAGGGGGGGCGCGAGAGAGATCACGAGGGAAAGGGTGTTTCGGTCGGAAGGGGGGGGGGGGGGGGGGGGGGGACCGGGGGGGACGGTTGGGAGAGAGAGGGGAGAGAATGGGCAAAGAGAGGGAGGGCGAGAGAGACGGTGTCGGTCTGTTGGCACGTATGTCTGTGTTGTCATGTTGTCATCCACGTGTCGTTTTTTTTTTTTTTTTTGTGTCTCCCAAAGCACTCGCGCGTCTGCGTCAAGGCCCGCACCCACGCCCCCCGCGACGTTCGAGCCAACCCCACCCACCCGCGAGGGTGACAGTGACAAGCGCGTCCATGACATTGACCCGTGCCGGCGGGGCACGCTCGGGCCACGGCCGCGTCGACGATCGCCGACGATCGACGCCACCCGCGCGCTCCGTGCCACGTGCGGTGCTGGTGTAAAGCGAGGGGCGCCGGGAGGCCCCGGAAACGCCGATGAAATAAGCCCGCGGCCGGCGGACTCCGGGGGGCGGTCGTCGGATCGATCGACGTTCCCACCATCCAATCCGGTCCGCCGGCGGTCCGCCGGCGGACTCTGATCAGGGTCTTTGTATCCTAGGTATCAGATGTTGCCAAGTGTTCTGTCCGAGAAGGTAGACATTTATCTACCATCATGGTGTCCACCATCACATCTACGATCATGGTATATAGATACGTACGTACGTACCTTCTGGTACTGTATACTTGGCAAAATCCGATACCCTTAACCAGGTGTTTTGTGTACAAGCGTTCCGGTTCAGCGAAGTCCGACGCCGCCGAACGGCCCTCGTAAGTATGCTTGGCAGTTGCGGTTGCCGACGGACAGTTGCATCGGGTAGTTCTCTGCTTGCGGCGCTGGGGACGCCTTATGCGCCTCAGTCGGTTGCCGTCAGCAGCGGCACAAGCCTGCCTCGGTAGCGGGAAGCCCTGGACGGCGACGTGATGGGCGACAGTTCGAGGGCATCCCCCCAGAACTTCCCCGTTGACTACATGGGAATGGCCATCGAGGAGGCCCTAAGGGGTGCGTGTTGATGCTGTTGTGTCGCTTGTTTGCGGTGACAAAGACTGGGGGCCGTTTTGGGCGCACTCGTCTTCTCAGCATTTGCTGCTCTGCCTGTCACTGTGCTTGTATGGCGGTTCGTTTCCGCAGTCGGGAGCTGCCCTGCCTGGTACTGACACTCTACGCATTCCTGTCCGTGTCGCTTGGCAGCCATTCACGTCACCATTGCATCTCTAACTCGACTCCCCCTCTCTGCTCTTCTTTCTGCCTTCTGTCTCTCGGGGCAGGTGTCGCCAGTGGCGATGGTGGCCCATTTGGTGCCCTCGTCCTCCACCCTCCCACCGGCAAGGTCGTTGCACTCTCCCATAACTGCGTGCTGAAGAGCAACGACCCCACCGCTCATGCGGAGGTGGTGGCTATCCGCGCCGCGACTGCGTCGCGTGGCACGTGGGACCTCTCCGACTGCGTCCTGTACGCGTCATGCCGCCCGTGCCCCATGTGCTATGGCGCCGCCGCGTGGGCCAAACTCCCCCGCGTCGAGTACGCGGCGCGGGCTGAAGACGCTGCGAGCGTCGGCTTTGACGATAAGGCCATGTGGGACGCCGTCGGCCGGGAGGGTGGGGGTGGGGTGGCCGCGGTCGCCGCTCGGCGCGTTGGCCCGTCCGCGCCCATAGCCATGGTCGTTGAGCACGCGGCGCACGAGCGCAAGATGGAGCCCTTCCTTGCATTTTTGAAGGCCAAAGACGAGGGCAAGAGCAGCCTGTACTGAGGGCCATCGCGGAGCGGTCCCGTATCAGTGGTACGGGAGTGGGCGAGGAGGGGGTGGCGAATGGCCAGTGGTTGTGCTGTCTGGTGAGGCTTTTGAAGCTGTACATACTGTTCTGGCTCAGAAAGCGCCGGAGCGACAGGCTTTCGGCCTTTTTTTGTACATGTATGCACAGGGGAGAGGAGGAGGTGGGAGGTGGCTCGAGCACGCTGGGAAGTTTTGCACCTAGAAGCACAACACACCGGTGTGGTCAGCAGTTTTTTTTTTTTTCCTCTTCTTTTTCTGCCTGCTTGGTACATCTGTACGTCTCTCGGCGGTTACTCCAATACATTGCCCCTGCTGGTCATAGCCCACCGGTCGCCAACGTTCCCAGAGGCGCGGCCGGGCCACCCCCCTCACTACTGTAGCAGTCCCCCCGCGCCGCCCCGCTCCGCCCCCCGCCGCTATCCACCCAGCCACAGCCGCCCCCTACCTCGAACCAACCCGCACCCCACCGCTGCCCGCAGCCGCCACCCGAGGCGGCGGCCACCCACCCCCCGGCAGCAGCTAAACCCCCCCGCGACCACAGCAGGCCCCCCCCCGGCAGCGACCGCCCGCCCCCGCCGCCCTAAAACACCCTCCGCAGCGGCACCCGCCCCCCCCCCCGGCCGCAGCCGCCCCACCTCACGCAGCGGCCGCCAACCCCCCGCCCCCGACCACTAGCGGCCTCCCCGCCCCAAGCAGCAGCCACCCCCCACCCAGCACTGGTCGCCCACCAAATGCCCCCAGCCGCCCGCAGCCGCAGCCGCCCTACGGGCAGCAACCACCCGACCCCCTCCCCCAGCCGCCAGCGGTCGCCCCACTCCCGGCAGCGGCCGCTCTCCCCCGGGCAGCAGCCGCCCCCCCCTCAGCTGCCGCCGTCCAACCCACCCTGCGGCGGCCGCTCCCTGCCCGGCCGCGGCCACCCCATCCTCAGCTACACGGCGCCCCGACGCCTGCCGCAGCCGCCAGCCGCCGCCTTCTCCCCGGCATCGGCCGCCCGCTCCCACCGCTAGCCGCCTGTGGAAGCCCCCTCCCCGGAAGAGGCCGCCCGACACCCGGCCGCAGCCGCCGCACTCGCGGCCGCGGCCGCCCCCCCTACCCGGCAGAGGCCACACCCCGCATGAACGCAGCCGCCCAACGCCAGGCAGCCGCCGCCCCTTCCCCCCCGCAGCAGCCGCCCCTACTCCGGCCGTAACCGCGCCCCCCCCAGGCACAGCGGGTGACCCCCCACCCCGAGTCCCCCTTCCCCCTCCCCGACCAGGCCCTTCACCCTCCCGAAGAAGGGGGCATCACAAGGCAACCCCGACGAGGGCCGCTGGCAGCTGGACAAGACCGAAGGCTCGCCACATCGTGCCACTCGAGCCATACAGGTCCAACGTGTGGCTGGGAGCGATTTGATATTGCAAATATGAGGACCAATCAATTGGCGTTAGCGCGACAACAAGCGTGGCTGCTTCACATAGGAGCTTCGCTAATAGATACTTTCAGCAACGCGGATTCCCATAAGAATGCGTTATTTAACTGCCACGTATGTCCCCCATATGAAAATCTGGTATGCAATGACCCCTTATTTTGGCGTTTCTGGCATCTTTAATCTACAGGATGTTCATATCAGAAGTACGTATTGGGTGCCACGTGGGGAGCCTTGACTGCAATGAGGCGCCCTCAGTTCGGCCGAGTTTTTCTGATTTGGCGTGCAGTGGTCGCCTCGGCTCGGGTGCCATGCACATACGAGATTTGTTTGTTGATTAGGGACGCTTGTGAAATTTAATTAGAGCTTCTCATGACATCTGATAAAATATTAAAATATTTGAATATTTCCTGCTCGCCATCTATCTTTCTGGCATGTGGTGAAGAGAGCGGCGTGTAGGACAGACGTCTTTAGACCTCCAGGAGGAGCCCTATAGTGGAGAAATACAATGGTGGAGAGGGAACGCAAACGGGGTGAGGAGGGGGCGCCATCGTATGACCCTGTGTTTGATGGTGGCGTCGGCGTGCGGCTTCCTCGGGCAGCTCTCGCAGATGACTCGAGGAGAACGACGCGAAAGAGTGAAGACGAGGGGAGGGAGGGGGTGCTTTTCAATATAGAAATAGCTGAGGCTTTGTGGGGAGCGGGGGCGTGGGGCGTGTTTGCGTGGGTCGCAGCCGTCTCGCCGCCTGGCACACGCTGACGACGCCGCCCTGCTCCGAGGGCGTCACCTGGGATATGCCGCGGAAGCTCATCACGGCGAGCCAGGCGCAGCTGGCTCGCCTCGGACGCGCGCTCCTCGAATCGGGGGTGGTGGTGCTGACGGAGCAGCCGACGCAGCCGCTCAACGGCTGCAAGGTGCTGTCCTACGGCGCGTAGGGCGGGCAGGAAGAACTCTTTTGGAAACAGCTTTGAGGAGGGAGGAAGGGGGATGTGTGAGAGGGGACGAAGGTGGGCAAGAGACGGAGAGAGTTCCCAGAGGCCTGGTTTCAAGGGACTACCAGCCGCTGCCGGGGTATGCCTTGGTCGGTGGCTGTCTAAACTCATCACGTACACATAGCTGCGGACGTGCCAGCGCCTCTCGGAGGGGTGGCGGGAGAACGGGGGCCTCCCCGCATGCGTGATGCGGGGGGGGACTGGGAAGCCTGTGGATGAAGAGCGGGAGAATGGACCAAAATGGACAGTGAGAGAGGGGGCGGGTGCGGGGGGGCGGACAGATGGGCGTAGCCCAGGTGTGGCAAGACGGGGACGGGAGGCGACGACTATTCGAAACCTACCCGAGGCCAACATGTATTCCAAAAGTCGATACTATCTATGTTTACATTTCATGTCATTTTTTACGGTGGTCTAGGTCAAGAGGTGAAAGTGTTATCCCAAGGATTCTATAGGCTGACGCCCGACGACCTTGCTGCGCTGCGGGCCATCCGTTAACAGGTCCGGCCGGGATAGGTCGAGAGCTCGGCACCAGGTCCCCAGGTTAACAGAGAGGTCAGAATCTATTGGCCGGCTGAATTGGGAATCTCGTATGTGCATGGCACCTGAGCCGTCGCCTCAGGTAGAGCCCACCAAACCTGCAGCAGCACATGGTGGCCCCAGCCTTCGTGCCACCGCCTACTGCGTCTCTGTACCCTCCCTCGCCCTCCCCACCACCATACACTTCCCCTTTTTCTCGCCTTCTCCTGCGCTCAACAGCTTCATCCTCCCCGTCGGCCCTCTTCCCCCTCGTCGTCTCTTTATATCCACCTCGCTCCCCGTTTTACTTGTCGCCGCTCTGCCCCTCGTCTGCGCAACTGCGTCGCCCTCACCTTGCCCCCTTGTAGAGGGAAAGCGCGATGGAGGCTGGGGATGTAGGACGGGCAGCGAAAGAACATGGTGCTGATGCGACACAGGTCGAGAGCCGCGGGTGAGGTTTGGTGATGGCCGTGGTAGTACGTAAGTAGGACAGCGCCATCTTTATAACATTCGCGCCCGACGCAAGGCAGGTGACGCGGGAGAGCGGGGAGCGAGACGTATGTGTTACCTCATACGCTTTGCTGCAGGTGCGCGCCGTAGAGGGATTACAAGGTGGAGGAGGTGTGCTGACAAACAACAGGATGCATGGTCATCGGCAAAATGTTTTCCTCGCAGGTGCTGGGCACAACTCGAATGGGCTTCGGCCAACTGTAGCCTCACCCGTGTCAGTGAACTCCCTATTCCTGCTTGCTGAAAGTCATGCCCCGACGCCATGCGCGGGCCACGTTGGCGGCACTTTTACGTACATGATACTGATGGGAAAGCGTGTTGCTGAAAGTCTCTAATGATGAAGAGGCGACTTTTCCAACCACGATTGCCAGTTGTGGGGGGCTACTATGAACGTAATACGTGCGCATTCCCTAACCCCGCTCCCGTACATACCGTCTTGGTGGCTGGTCATGCACCAATTCCTCCCACACCCCCAGTATCCTCTTGCTCCTCTTTCTCTTTCTCTGGCTTTTGTCTTCGTCCCCAGCCATGGCAGACCGCTTGCTGCCGCTGGAACTTATTGACACGTGCATTGGCCGACGGCTGTGGGTCATCATGCGCGGGGACGTGGAGTTTGTGGGCGTCCTCCGCGGCTTTGACGAGTTTGTCAACATGGTACGTTTTGTGCGCGGGGATGAGGGTTGGAGATGAGGGGGCAGTGAGGGACGGGGGGGGGGGGGGGTGAGGTGAGCAGGAAGCAAGTGGTGTGGGGGTGGGCAAGGGGAAGTCCCAGGAGCGGTCAATGGCGTCCCTGCTGTTGTGTGCGTCCAAGGGTGCCCGTGGCGGTCGCCGCGTCCGCGGCCGCGTGCGTTTGCGCCTCCCGCCGCTGTTTCAGAATGGCGGGTGTGCGTAGCGCGCATGAGCTGGTGGGTCAGCCGTTTCAGACTGTCTGGGGAACTGGCCCGTGCACCATGTGCTGCCGCTGTCTGTAGTTTCTACCCACGGACGGCGTGGTCCACTGACGTCCCTCTGATTCCCGCCTTGCTGCGATGTGGTTGCCATCCTGGATGTCGCCGCGCGGGTGTGCTGTGGCGCTTTGGGCTTTGATGGTGGCCACCTTGCCCTCGCTCCCACCACTGTATCATTTCTCCCCTTGTGGGTTCCGCCTCTCCTTTTGGCCTCCACTTGGACGTAGTTGCCCCCACCCCGGCGGCGGTGGCGGAAATTGATGCGCCGTTGGCCGTGGCTGGCACATACTGCAGGAGGGGCCGGTGGCTGGCCGCGTCCGCGCTTCCCGCCTCCTTCCACTCCTGCAGCTCGGACCGTTTGTCGCAGCGGTCCTCCCCTGAATACTGCTGCTGTGCTCTCCCTCTTCCTTCCACGGCGGCCGCTCTGACGGCAGCGCACGCGCGTTCGCGCCCGCACCGTCGGCGGCACGGGCCACCTGGAAGCGCAGCCCTGCCTGCACCTGTGTTGCGCACGCCCCGGCACTCCTCCGGGGGTGGGGGCGGCGAGCCACCCGCCGGTTTCAACCTGCGGCGGGGAGGGTCTGACCACCGCCGGTCTATCGCTCGGCGGCGTCCTTTATCTCGCGCGTCGCATCCGCCCTACCCCTTCAAGCTCAAGTTGCGCAGCATCCCAAGGGAAGCAAGCGCCCTGTTTTCTTTTCAAGGCTATCAAGACGTACGCTAGCCGGGGCGTGACCTCGTCGTTGGCGCCAATCTGAACTGGCCCAAGCTTACCGCAAGCTGGCCGGGCCCCTGCCGGCGGGGCAGCCAGCGCCTCTCTATCCAAGCCCGTCTGGCCAGCGAGTGTGGGTCGGCATTGTGCGTCGACATCGTCGCCTTGGTGTCTGTATCTCCTTATGCCCCACATTTCAAGCCGAGCAAAGCATTCCTGTTGCCCTGGAGTCGCGGGTGTGCCAGTTGATACAGTCTAATAAACCCACGACCGCGAGGGTGGGCATATATTTCCCAAAGGTCACGCAACAGCCCCAAGCGGTCACAAGACGCAGAAAGAAGTAAGCGGCCCCAAGATAGATGGCAGACAAACGTGCCCCTCGAGGAGAGTCACGGTGAGAAGAAAGGAAAGAGTAGGACGCAGTCCGGGAAGCGCGCATCATCGCAAGCGCCGAGCGGCTGCAAGCCGGGAAAGTCCCCGAAAACCCTCAGAAACCACTTCTCCTCACTCACGGGAAGATTTCTTGGACACGGAATCATAGACACGGCGAAAAGCCTGCTTCTCCATAGCCTTGGACTGCATCCGATATTCGTACGGGCTCCCACGTGCCTGGCATGTCGAGCAAAAGCTGCTCTGCAGCGGCTGACCAGCATTGTTGTACTGAATATGCGCAAACTGGTCCTTAATCAGCAAAGCGATGTCGTTGCGACGCATAGCTTGCTTGTGGATCGCAGAGGCGTTGAAGGCCAACAATCCAGCGACCGGCACAGACACAAAGACTGTGGAGACGCCGGCAGTAACCACCTTGAACCCAGCAGCACACGAAGCCATAGCTACCGTGCTCCCAGCAAACATCTTCAAGTTCTTAGCGATCTTCTTGTCCACAGCCTCAAGCACGGCTTTGTGGTTGTCGCATGTGATGTGATGAAAGATGGTTCCAGTGGCCAACAAAATGCCAGGTGCAGTGAAGCCAAAGCTGACCTTGTCCTTGTAGTGCTCGCAAAGGGAGCTCATAGTGCAGCTCAGGGTAGTCCGGCTCCTCGCAGCCAACGGGAGGCCGCGCTGCCGCGTGGGCACAGCACGAGGCTGGCACAGAACGTCAAGGGTGCGAGGCTGCTCAAGGACAGAACGAGATGGTACCACGCCACACCTGTCACCAACAGTTGGGCGAGCAACAGCCAGCTCAAGGTCCTTCTTATATACCTTCTGGTACCTTCTTGTATTATATACTTGCTAAATCCGATACCCTAAACCTGGTTCGTGTGTATATGCGTTCCGGTTCAGCGAAGTCCGACACCCTCGAACGGCCCTCGTAAATATGCTTGGCAGTTGCGGTTGCCGACGAAAAGGTAGACATTTATCTAGGATATAAAGACCCTGATCAGAGCGGACCGCCGGCGGACCGGATTGGATGGTGGGAACGTCGATCGATCCGACGACCGCCCCCCGGAGTCCGCCGGCCGCGGGCTTATTTCATCGGCGTTTCCGGGGCCTCCCGGCGCCCCTCGCTTTACACCAGCACCGCACGTGGCACGGAGCGCGCGGGTGGCGTCGATCGTCGGCGATCGTCGACGCGGCCGTGGCCCGAGCGTGCCCCGCCGGCACGGGTCAATGTCATGGACGCGCTTGTCACTGTCACCCTCGCGGGTGGGTGGGGTTGGCTCGAACGTCGCGGGGGGCGTGGGTGCGGGCCTTGACGCAGACGCGCGAGTGCTTTGGGAGACACAAAAAAAAAAAAAAAAACGACACGTGGATGACAACATGACAACACAGACATACGTGCCAACAGACCGACACCGTCTCTCTCGCCCTCCCTCTCTTTGCCCATTCTCTCCCCTCTCTCTCCCAACCGTCCCCCCCGGTCCCCCCCCCCCCCCCCCCCCCCCTCCCCCCCGAAACACCCTTTCCCTCGTGATCTCTCTCGCGCCCCCCCTCGTCCTCGCCTCACCCCCCTCCGCCCCCCCCCCCCCCCGCCCACCACCGTGGCAGACTGCGCCACAGGCGTCCACGACCCCAACGCAGGAAAAGCGGGGGGGGGCGACTGCTAACTGCGGCGTCAGCACCATTGACAGGGGCAGCGGCGGCACGCCACGGCGGGCCGGCGCCCGCGGCGTCGGCAGCGGCGGCGGCGGGGGCGGCGGCGGCGGCGCCTAGGGGCAGCAGAAGCCCTCGGCCGCGGCGGCGGCAGCGGCGCCCCACGGACCGTGCACGTGGGCGGGCGCAGCGACGGCCGTGGCGGGCACCCCCGCCGGGGGTGGCGGCACGCCGGCGAGCAGCGAAGCCCCCGTGGGGCGCGCCGTGGCAATGCCCCCGGGGGACGGTACCGCGGCTGCGGCGGGCCAGAGGGCGGCAGCCCGCGGCGGCGGCGGCGGGCCATGTGCCGGCAGCCCGCGGCGGTGGCGGTCGCCCCCGGCCGCGGCAGCTGGCCGCAGCGTGCAGCGGCGGCAGCGTGCAGCGTCCCCAGCCCGCAGCTGCGGCGGCTGCTGGGGGCGGGGGGCGGCGACCGGCAGCTAGCGGGAGCGGCGGCGGTGACCGCCGGCCGCGGCAGCCAGCAAATCTGGCCAGGCGGAGAGATGGCAGCTGGCGGTGCCGGCAGCCCGCGACGGCGGCGGCAACCCGCCACCGAGGCGGAGCGGGGGGCGGCAGCAGGCCGCGGCGGCGGAGCGGGGGGCGGAGGGGCAACAGCCAACGAGGGCGGGGAGGCGGCGGGCGGCAGCCGGCGGCGGTGGCGGGGCGGTGGGCGGCGGGCGGTAGCCGGGGGCAGCACCGGGGTCGCAAGCACGCAGCGGCGGCGGCAGCGAGAGAAGGCAGGGGATGGGCAGCCGGCGGTGGCGGCAGAAGGGAGGCGGTCGAAGCATCCCGCAGCGGAGAGGTCGCGGCGGTTGGAGACCGGGCGCAGCGGCCCGCAGCTGCGGCGGGGCGGCGGACATAGCCGGCGACGGCGGTGGGGGGGGGGAGGTCGCCGACAGTGGCGGCGGCGGGGTGGGGGAGGAAGCTGGCGGTGGCGGCGGCGGGGGGGGGGAGGTAGCCGGCGGTGGCGGCGGGGGGGGCGCCCACCGCGGCGGCAGCCCGCATAGTCGAGGGGGGGGGCGGCCAGCAGCTCCCGTTGTGCGACAGCCCGCGGCCCAAGCATGCTGGCAGCCCGCGGCGGTGGCGCGACAGCGAGTGGGGCCGACTGTAGTTCCAAAAGATTTTGTTGACGTTTCTATTTTTCATTAAAGTCCTCTTTCTTGTCGTGATTGTGAGTGCGCCTCCGGTCGGTCACCGGGTGCATCCACCGCCACCGCTCCCATCGAACGCCCACCTACCATCCCGCCACGACGACGCGTCCCCCGCCCGCCCGGCCATGTCAGGCGCTTCCCCCCCCCGCTTGCCTTTTCGGCCCCCCCCCCCCCCCCCCCCCCCCTCCACTCACACGGTTTCCCTCTGTCCCCCGCCCTCCCCCCCGAATCGCACCATGGATGCACCCGACGGCCGCCGCTGACTCAGCCGGGCGCCACCACCGGGCACCGCATGCAGCACTCCTCTCCCTTGCGCCCCCCCGGGCGCCGTCACCACGTCGCCGGCGGCGGCGGCGGCGGCGGCAGCGGCGAAGCCGACGTCGGCCACGCTGGCGGCACCCCCCCCCGCCGGAGCCCTTCGGTGGCCCCCATTCCCCCCCCCCCACGACTGCCACCGGCGCAACGGTCACCCTCTCCCCCGCCACACGCTCGACCACCTCCACCGCCGCCACCACCCTCGTCACCGCGTTTGCCCCGCAACCCACTATCTGCGTGGCGGTGGATGTGGGCGCCCCGCCGTGCAGCTATGCCGCACTCGCCGCCGCCACGGCTTTTGTGCGGGCGCCTGCCGCGCCCGACGCGGCGGCGCTTCCCGCGTCGGGCATTGGTTCCCGCATCGCTGGCCGCGCGCGCCGCCCGCCGCGTGGCGCTGGCGGCCCTCCGGCCAGCCCGCCAGCAACGTGGGTGGCGGTGCTGCTGTGGCTGTGCCGCCACGCTGTACGTAGAGGTGGAGGTCGTGGGGGGGAGATGAACTTGGGGGGTTCTTCAGTGCTCGACGAGCGGAGGAAGCAGCGTATGGGCAGACGATCTGCCGGCGGGCGCGCCCATCCAACCTCCCCCTTCCGCGAGCGGACGCGGCTCTGGCGCTGGCGTCGGTGATGACACTACATAGTGACACTGCCGGCGGCAGCAGTGCTGGTAGCCCCCCGGCGGGTTCAAGTCAAGCGGGGCGGGGGGGGGCGGGGGGAGGCGGGTGGGGAAGGACATGGGGGGGGGGTAGGATGCTGCCGCTGCGGGTAGGACGGTTTACCGGTCGCAGAACGACGCTGCCGTCACGACCAAAATCCAATAAAGTTCAGTCAGCACAGCCGTATGTATGTTTTAAAACTGATTCTCAGTTTCACTCTGTTTGTGTGGATTCATCGCCCTTTGGTGCTCTCTCATTGGTCTGAGGCTCTCTGGTGCGCTCTCATTGATGCGAGTCTTCATCACAGTGCTACGCTCATTGGTGCGAGGCTTCAGTTTTGGGACAACCCCGCTGCCCCTGACGTTCTGCTCCATTCGACTGCGCGCTCCAATTGTGCCGCGCGCGCGCGCTGGACTCCTGGTGGATGGCGTCGGCGGCCACGCTGCCCGGCACCGGTTCGGTGGTGACGGCGGAGGTGACCGCCGCGGCGGGCGACGCCATGGATGTGGTCGTCGGCCCGACGTTGGCGGCGGCGGATGGACCGACGGCGGCGACGGAGGACACGGCGGTCACCCCTCCTGCGGCGGCGGCCGCGCGCGACGCGTCGACCTCAGCGGACGTGCTCGGCGGCGGCGCGGTGGCGGCAGCGGTGGCGACCGGCGGCCACAGCGCGGCCGGGCCGGCGGGCGGCCCTGCGGCGGCCGCGGCGCGCGGTCTGAGTGTGAGGGGAGGGGCTGGTGGGGGCGGTGACGGTTCGGGGGTGGTGCTTTGCGGATCCCCCCCCGGCGCCCCCCCCTGCCGCGACCTCGGAGGTGGTCGGGCCGGTGGCGCTCTGGCCGCGACGGGCGGGGCTACGGCAGCAGGCGGCGTGCGACAGCAAAACGGCGACACCACAGTGGCGATGGCCGCCGGCGGCGGCCGCGTCGTGGAGCCTGCGGCCTGGCGTGCAACTAGCGGGGCGGTCGTGAGTCGGGGTGCAGGCGGCGGGGCGGGCGCGGCGGGCGGCGGGGAGGGGGGAGGGACGGCGGGCGGTGGTCGCCAAGTCCCCTCCGTCCAGCCTCCAGCCCAGCCACGTGTCACGGCCGCCACCCTCGGTCCTCGGTACCGACGGTGGCGGCTGGCGGGCGCCCGCGGCGGGGCGCGTCCCGCCACCGCCGACGGGCGAGGCGGTGTTGGGGCAGGGGCAGCGGTCGCCCGCGGACATGGCGCGCCTGCGGCAGCGGCTGGCGGCGGCGCGGAGGAGGACCACCTTGGAAACGACGCGGAAGCGGCACGGCAGCGGACGGCGGCAAGGCGGCTGCGCGGAGCCACGGCGCGAAGGCGGCCACGGCCGCGGGCGGCGAGGTGGTGGTCGGGCGCGCGGCGGCTGGCAGTACACAGCTGGGGACGGCGGGCGGAACGGCAGAAGAGCGGGCGGCCCCCACCGCCTCAATGCCCTAGCAATACCCCTGCACATCTCCCCAGGCTGCCACCTCCTTCCCTCGCTTCTCACGCACGGGTCCCACGGCGGCCGCTCACCACGGACCAGCGCCGCCAACGCCGTCGCCGCGGTGGGCGCGGGCAGGCGCCGCGACGCCCGCCGTCACCGCCCCGACTGCGGCCTCTCACGCTCCTGGACTGGAGCTGCCGGGTAAGGGGGCGACTGCCGCCGCCCGCAGCGATATGGCACACCCCTGCCCCGCCCATCCCCACCTGGGTCGCCCGTCCTCGAGCTTGCACCCCCCCCCCCCCCGCCGGCACGCAGCCCGCTCCCTGCTCGTCGTTGGAGCTGTCACGGCTCCCTCGCTGTGGCCGCAGCGCGCCTCTGGGCGGCGAGGTGGGTGGCTTGCGACGATGGGGCGGTGTGAGTCCAGCAGCGGGTGGCGAGGGGGACGTCCGGACGCGGTGGGGGGGGGGGGGGGGTCGCTGCGCCGCCGTGTAGCAGGAGAGCAGCGCCACCGATCAATCCCAATGGTACTGTTGTTTTTCTTTTTTTCTTTGGAACTTATGTTTTCTTCTCATTCGGACCGCGCGGCATAGCAAGTGGCAGTCCTGTTTGTCCACCGTGCAGCGGCGGGGAGCGTACATGTACTTACCCAAGCGGCCGCGGGGAGGCGTGCGTGCAGGCAACGCGGGCCTCTCACGCCGTGCCCCCTTGTTCCCCCTTCTCTGCCCGGCGCTCCCACACGCCCCGCGCTCCCACACGCCCCGCGCTCCCACGCACCCCCCGCGCTTACTCTGCCACGCCGCCAAGGCGTCCGTCCCCGTCTGCAGCCTCTTTCTTTACTCCTCTTTGCCCGTCGCACCTGTGCACCTGCCAAGCGCTCCTGCGCTCGTCCCCCCCCCGCCCCCCCACGTGCCCGCGATTCCAGCTCTGCAACGCCGTCAAGGCACGGCTTTCGGACTGCCGCGCGGACACGCGCGCCTCTGCGTGCCGAGGTACCCGCACGCCCTCACTCTCTGGCTCTGAGGAATGTGGCGAGGGGAGGCGCTGCCGCTGCCGCACCCCCCCCCACCACTACCACGCCGATCAACGGTACGCGATGGAGGAGGGAAGCAGGACCCAGGGATAAGGTGGCCCTTAAGGCGCATCTGCGGGTTGATTTGTGGGAGGGAGGGGGGGATACTGCTGGCAAACGGGCGGCGGTGTTCGCCTGCCCAAGGCGGCGGTGTTCGCCTGCCCTCCCGCCCGCCGCCGCCCCTGCCACCACCGAACCCACCATCGCTGCCGCCGCCGCCGCAGCCGCCGCCGCACCCACCGCCGCTGCCGCCGCCGCCACAACCGCTGCCGCTGCCACCACCTCTCTCGCCACCGCCGGTGGCTCCACCTCCGCGGCGGTGGTGCGACGGTGCCTTTTGGGTGGGGAGGTGCCGTGACAACATGGCAGCAACCCCCGCGGCTGTGGCACTGAAAATACGTAGGCGGACGGCGCGGCGGCAAGACCGGAGACGGCGGCGTCGCGGCAACGATGGCCCGCTCGAGGTGCGGCGACGACCTCGCTACGGCAGGCACGGCAACGGCCTGGGGGGGGGGCGGCTCTTTTGGATGCTGGCTCAGTGGGTGCAGGCGGGGACAGATGGGGGTGCTGATGGGCCTGGAGGGGGAAATGGGCTGCCGTCGAGTGGCGCGACGACCACCACGGCTGCCGCCACTGCGAGGATGCTGGCGGAACGTTCACGCGGCGGCGCTCGTGGGGGGGCTTCAGGGGTGGACTGCCCCTGGGTGTTTGGAGGCGGCTATGGCCAACTACGTACTACCGCCACGCCCGCTGTGCCACCACAGGGACAACAAGCCCCGCCGTTGACCCCGCCGCATCTGCCGCGCCGTTCATGTCGCAGGTGGCGGCCACGCACAGCACACCCCCCAGCCCCCCCCGCCCTCCACCTCTCCCTGCGCTTAGTGCTTTGTGCATTGTCGACACACCTCGCCGCCGCAACGACCACAAGCACTGCCGCTGCTCCCGCCGTGCCGCGTGTGAATGGCAGGTGGCCATCACAGCTTGGGTATCCTTCGGCTGACTCCCTCCATCTCTCTGCGTACGGTGTGTTGTGCATAGTGAGAGTGCAACATTGATGCATGTGTCAGAACAAAGAAAGGCGTGTCATATGTCCCCCTGGCGTGTCTTTTCATCCTTCTCATTCAAGCTTCATGTATCTTTGTGAGCGGCTATCTTGAGTCTCTGTGGCGCTTGAAAGGTGGAAAGAACATGAACATGATCCTCTCTTGACAGGGAAGGACTGCATACCATCTTTGTTATTCCCTCGCAGAATTTGCGCTTCTCACTTGGGGGTCATGCACAATGCCGTGCAACTGTCTTCCGATTGCATGGTGCTTTAACGACGAAAGTCATACGATCATGACACCGTTGTGCTGGCGAAGACGCTCATACCACTCTTGTCGCCCTCTGGCAGTTTTTTATGCTCATCAAGTAGGCACAATCGATGTGACATGATGTCGCACGTTTGAATGCGGCTATCTTCGGACTGCATGGCGCTTCAACAATGGAAAGCACATGAACATGATGCCGTTGCGCTGGCGAAGACGCTCGTACCACTTGTGTCTCTTTCCGGCAGGTATAATGCTTATCAATTGGGCACAATCATGGTGACATAATGTCGCACCTTTCAATGCGGCTATCTTTTGCATGTAGTGTGCTCTAGCATTGATACTCAGACGAGCCTGATGCCCTCATCATGAACGACAACTACGTTGCATCTGTTCCCCTCCTCCGTCTTTTTCTTGCTCTTTTCTTTCATGGGGCCGTAATTGTGAGCGGCTTTCCTTGTTGTGTGTGGTGCTGCCACGATGCCATGCGCTTGGCATCAACCTCGTGTGTCACAAAGTGGAGCGTACTGCTCACTTTCCTGTTTCTTCGTGATGCTCTCAGCGCTTGCCTCGGGCCATCATGGGGCGAGGACGAGGCACTAGGGCACAGCACGCCATGTGGCATGAACATCCTGCCGCCCCGCTTGGCGATGCCACACCGTGGGTGGCAAAAGGAAGAGTGGATGAGGCATACATATGACAGGCACACATGAGGATCCCTATTGACGTGAATGTTGGCCTCTCGTCCCCCGCTCTGTACCGCCGTGCGCCGACCGGCCACCGCTGCATGCGTCTCCCGACCTCAAGCACGGCGTGCCCCACCGGGGCCGTCACCCACCCCCCACTCTGTCAAGGGCGCAGACGCGCTCCCTAACCTTCGTGTCCATGTAGCCACGGTCGTGGTCGGCGCTACCTCCCCAGACTCCCCTCATCCAGGCCACAAAACCCGCTGCGGTCAAATCTCCGCCGCCGCCGACAACGCAACCCCCGCCGCCACTACGGTCCCCCCCGATGCCGCCTGCTTAACCTGCCGACAGATGCGGCTGCGCCGCTCCGCGCGCCAGCCTCACCAGCTGCAACGCCAGCCGCAGTCTCGCTGAGCCTGACGGCTCTCGCTGGTATCCGCCCGCCCCCTCCCGCTCTACCTCCAGGTAGCGCGTAACGGTGACGCCGTCGACGGTGGTGGCCTGGCCACTGCCCGCGCCCGGCGTGCGAAAGGGCGCAAGTTGCCTCCAGCTCAGGATCCTATCCCAACTGCACCCCGCCCGCGGCGGCCGTCGAGCCTCCCACTGCCAACCACATCCCAGACGAGGGGCCACGCGCCGCGGCAGCCGCTGCCGCCGCCACCGCATACGCACCACCTCCACTACCACCACGCCCATTACCACGGCCGTTGGCCCGAGAGCCTTGGTGCCCGATGCGCCTCGCCCGCAAATTCCGCTTTGTCTTCCGGCCTCAGTCCACACAGAATAAAAGGAGCAAAGTTATACTCACGCTGTGCCCCCCCCACTCGGATAGTCTTTCCTCAAGAGCGTCAGGACTTCCTTGGTGTTCTTCGCGGCGCGGTACTTGCTCTTCAGCCACGCCAAGACGCCGTCAATGCCGACGGAGTGCCCACGTCGCAGGTATTCCACGTCAAATGCCCGATAGAGCGCGGCTCGCTCGGAGTAGAGTTTGATGTGCCGCCTCTTCGCTTCCCCTTCTTGCCGCAGCCGCCAGCGGTTGCCAAACCGTTCATCCAGCACCCGGATGGCCACCTGGCCGTTAATGCCCACGGCGTACTCATCCAGGGCCAGCTCCCACGTCAGACCAGTACCCATGCACAGCAGTGGGACGGCCTCGTCGGGGGTCTGGTGAATCGGGACCCCCGCGAGCAGTCCCTGCGCTTGGAGTGAGCGCACGTGCTCCCTGTCTGCCTGAAGCCGTGCAGACGCCCGTGCGGGCGGCGCGGGCGTGTGTTGGGCGAGCGGCACCGTGGCGCTGCGCGCCAAGCCCCCGGCCGCGGACTGGGGGTGGGGTGGGGGGGCCCGGGCCAGCTCCTCGCGAAGCAAGGCCCGCGCGCGGGGATCCTTCACAACGCCGTCGTTCAGACAGCGCGCCAGCAGCTCCCATTGCCGCCGCTGGGTGGCCTCGAGCGCGTCAAACCGGGCGTCCACGTGCCCACGCGTGTCCTGCGCGGCGGCATCGCCGTGCGCCACCACCCGCGCGACCCCGGCGTCCACGTGCTGCTTCACAGCTGCCACATCATCAGCCGTCCGCTCGGAAAGGCGCTTCTCCAAGGCCCCCAGCTCTACGGCCGTGGCCGTCGCGACGGTCTGCACGGCATGGCCGACCGCGGCGGACAGGGCGGGGAGGGCCTCGTCGACCGCATTGGCGGCCACATCCCCTGCGGCTTTGAGCGCTTCAGCCATCGTCTTGCAATAGGATTGGAAGGCAGGCACGCGGAGGAGGGGGTGGTGCTTGAGGTAGGAGTGCGTGGGGGTGCTGGCAGTAGCAAGACGGGCGGCCCATGTTTGAAAATATACGGACCGCATCCACCGGGCCACCTTGAAAAAGTCTTTCAGGGCCTCGTCCTCGGCGCGCGGGTCGGCCGCCACACGCTGTGCGAGCGACTGCTCCTCGTCCTCCAACCACGGCAAAAAGGAGGCCTGCAGCTCCTCGGGCACAGGGACGGCCAGGCGGGGGGTGGAGGGGGCCGCGCAGTCGGCCGGCCGCCCCGACAAGGCCAGCGTCATGGGGGCATTGGGGAGGGTGCCGTCGTAGACACCGCCGCCAATCCCAGGCGTCCAGATGCCGTGCTCCCGGCTGTCCGCTTCGCTCGCACCGCGCTGTCTCCCCGCCTGGGCGGCCGCCTTCCGCATCAGGTGGGTCTTTGCTGCCCAGTCAGGCACCCCTTGCGCCATCAGGACGGGCCGCATCGCGTCGTTGTGGTACCTGTAGCTCATCGCCTTCAGGATCCCCCCGTTGGGGGCGGGAAAAAGAAGCCACCGGTACCACACTCTCCACCCCACGTCGGTCCCCGCTTCCCGGAAATGGGCCGGCCGCACGCCGGCGGCCAGCAGCTCCTCGTCGTCCGGCCGGAAGACGGGACGAAAGTCGCCGGGCGGAGCGGAGGAGTCGCCGCCTGGGCGGTGGCAGAGCGCGTACAGCCCATCTGCAAACGCCCCGACCGGGCACAGCCACGCGTCCACGTGTGGCAGCGCACCGATGCATCGGACGACCCCGTCTGTCGTCTTGGTGGCGGAAATGTAGAAGCACAGCACCTCCAGGTCCTTGCCTCCCGCAGAGAAGAGGCCAGGAAATGTGTGCACCGCGACGTCGCTCAACCCCAAGTCGCGCGCTGTGGCCCCCCTAGCCTCGAGGGCAAATTGCAGCGTGTAGACAGCGTTGATGCGCGATAGCTTCTGAAACTCCTGGGAGCCCACGGTCTCAAGGAGGGCCTTGGCGACGCGGCGCCGCTGCTCGTCTGACACCGTCGGCTTGCGTTTGCCCTTAGCTTTGGCCGTCCCCGCCGAGGTCTCCTGGAGCATGCGGTCCCGCTTGCGGCGACCTACGACTGCTGTGGCCGCGTAGAACGAGCCCCCAGACAGGTACTCGTCCACTCCCCATTGGCGACAGCACGCGCACGTCGCCGTGCGCCACAGTGGGTTCAACAGGTGGGAGACCTTCGCAAGCGCATTCAGGCAACCCTGCAGGGAGTGGTGGCTCACAAGCCTCCCCGGCTCTCTCGCCACGCTGGCCGCGACACCAGAACCTGCCCGCTCGGCCACGCTCGTCCCCGCTGCAGCCGCCCGGCCTGGCGCCGCCTGGCCCGCCCCCCCTCCCGCTCGAGGCGGCACCCCTTGCCGTGGCGTGGAGGGTCGTCCTTGTGGGCGCGATGACCCCGCCCCGGCAGTCACTGTACGCCTCCCGCTTGATGGCGGCGGCGGAGAAGATGGACGGCGAGGCGCCCGCGTGCGGGCGGCCATCTCGCTCGCAGGGGTGCACCCTCCGCTGGCAGCTGGAAATGCGCCTGTCACAGGCACAGCCGCCGCGGCGCGACCGTGTCGAGCGGACCCAACCGGCAGAGGGGGTTGGCCCAATTGTCGAGGGGCTCCTGTCCCAGCTCCATCCGCTGCAGAATTGGCCGCGGCGGGGGGTGCTTGCCCGCGTGGCGCGGTTGTGGCCGCAACCGATATTGACTCCCTGCCGGGCTGGCCCGCCATCGATGCGGCCCGCACGCCCGCGTGCGACGCGGGCAGGGGTGGCCGCCATATTTCTCCGCCGATACGTGCCCAGGTTCCCCCCCCCCCTCCCGTCCCCCCCGTCACGCCCCGGCCGACCAGCGAGGCTGCTGCCGCCCTCCGATTTGCCTCAGTTCGGGCGTTGGGTGTGGTCGACGCGGGCGCGCCGAAGCCGCGTTGGAGGCGCTTGGGAGGCGGGCCGTCGTCCGCGCCCCCATCCCCCACCGCCGCGGCGTCGTTGGACGGGCCCACCCCCGCACCGTCCCCTTCATCCTCTGCGTCTTCGTCGCCGTCGTCAGAGTCCGCTTCGTCCGCCATTCCTGCTCCACGACGAGGAGCGGCGCGTCGAACGAGACGGCGCTTGGCCTCGGCCTCCAGAAACAGTACCACGGTGTGGCGGCTGAGGGGCACCAGCCGGGTTCCCACTCGCTCGCCCGCCACACCCCATGCACAAAAGCGCTTGATGTAGCCCGCGTACGTCGCCATCGTCGTTTTCTTGCCCCCATGCGTCGCGCTCACAGAGTGCTTTTGGTAGTCGTTTCGCACCCCGCTCAGCACGGACTTCACCAAGTGGTGGTTGCCCTTCTCGGCGACGTGCAAGGCCTGCTCCACGACCGCACGGGTGCACTCAACGTCGAGCCGGAAAGCGGCGCAGTAGTTGGCGAGGTGCACAATGGCCTCAAAGGACCCACGATCCGCCTTTGCCTGTGCCGGGCTGCGGCCGTCCCCGGACGGCAGCCCCACCCCATCGAAGGTGTCCCCCAAAAAGCCGGCTCGAGCAGCCGGCGAAAAGAGGCACCCCAAACGGATTAGCCGGCCGCCAACTTCCGGCTTTGCCGAAAACAGGCGCGCAGACAAGTTCCGCACCGTGCAGGCGTTGAGTCCGTCCACCCACTGGATGCGCCCCGCCGACAGCTCCGCCGACACCTCGCCCTCGGGTCCGCCGTGAAGGTGCACGGTCGGGGGCACTACCAGGTCGGCGTCACCGGCTCGATTCCGCGCACGGGCGGTCGCATCAGGAGCTACCCCTGTGGGAGCAGCGTAGGGGACGGGCCGCACCCGGGGAGTTCCCTCCGGGTCGGGGCGACCAGCAGCGGCTGGTGCTCTTGCCGGACCGCGAGTCGGGGCCGCTGCAGGAGGCGACTGCAGGTCCGCGCGTTGGGGCGTGGTGGCGTCAGCGCTGGCCGGCCGGAGTGCCCTGCCCGTCATAGTAGGGGCGGGTTGGGAGTGACAGCCGTCCGAAGGAGGGTCCGAGGGGGGTCCGAGGGGGGTTCGTATGACCATTCGCAGAGGGAGAGGTGAACGCGGCCGATCTCGTGATGGCCCGAGGCGCCCCACCAGACAGAAACTTCATCAAGAGAAACCACGGCAGCGCAATGATGACGGGAGGAGAAAAGGAACGGACTGGGATGGCGAGGGGGGCGGCGGGTGGGAGGGGGGGGGGGGGCGGGGGGCAGGAAGCCGGCGGCGACGCGGCTGACGCCGACCTCGCCGTACGAGCGGTGCCTGATGAGCACTGGCTCGGCTGAGGGCAGCCGCGTGCGTCGTACCGTAGCAGGGGGGCAGTACACCGCAGGCACATGGGCCCCGCCCCTGGCCGCCGGCAACGGAGGCCTTGCGCGCTCCCCAAGGCCGTCTTGACCGTTCAGGGTGGCCGTGCGCGCACATGCACGCGCGCGCACGCGCGCGCGCATGAGCATGTCTTTTGGCAGGGGCATCACAGGAGCGTAGAAAGGGGCGGAGGAGGGCAGGGGCCCAAACACCCCCGCCTCACCTGTCCACGGCTTGGCCTTGGCCACCAGCCCCGGTCGGCCTCCGCCGGACCAGTGGGTATGGGCGGCTGCACGGGGGTGAGGAAGGCGGCCTCGGCGGCGCGCCGTGGTACGCCGGCGTTGCCTGGCCCGCGCGCGCCCTGGTCCGCCGTGCGTTCGCAGGCGCCAGGGACGAACGGCGCCAGTTGGCGGGGGACTGGGGAAGAAGCGTGGGAGGAGGGGGGGGCAGGGGGAGAGGTGGCGGTCAGCGCGGCTCGGCCTTGCGTGGCGGGAGCGCGGGGCCCAACACGACCGGGCCCACCGCCGTTGGCGTCCCCGCCGTCGTGGCGGGAAGAGGGTCGACGCTACCGCGCCATGAGGGCCTGCCTGCCCCGCAGCCGCGTCTCTTCCCCGCTGGCAGGCCGCGGTAGCACGGTTGGGCCGGCCCGCATGGCGCCCGCCCGTGCTCCTCCGGCCGACCGAACGAGCTTTCGCGGTCATCTCGACCGCGGCGCGCGAGCGCGCGCGCGGGTCCGACGGCGGGTCCGCCGGGTATGCCTCCCCGCCTTGGCGGGACTGTTAGGCGCCATGGGCCGAGAGGGGCGGCGCTGGGAGGCCTTCTGATGCACATATGCCGAGCAGAGGGGGGGGGGCTCCTTCTGTTTTCGTGGGGAGGGGGGGGGCCGCTTCCTTACACCACTCCGTGCACGGCCACCGCGAGCACCCCCCCCCACATGACCCTTTCCGAGGGGTACGACGCTCTGTAATGCAGTCCGCCGGACCCCCCCAGGCGGAGTTTATGTGCTCCGCCAGTCGGCCCACGTCGCGATATCTAGATACTATGTACGTACCTTCTGGTGCTATATACTTGCTAACTCCGACACCCTAAACCAGGTGTTGTGTGTACAAGCGTTCCGGTTCAGCGCAGTCCGACGCCGTCGAACGGCCGACGGACAGTTGCATCGGGTATTTAGCTGCTTGCGGCGCTGGGGACGCCTTATGCGCCTCAGTCGGTTGCGGTCAGCAGCGCGGCACAAGCCTGCCTCGGTAATGATGAAGAGGCGACTTTTCCAACCACGATTGCCAGTTGTGGGGGGCTACTATGAACGTAATACGTGCGCATTCCCTAACCCCGCTCCCGTACATACCGTCTTGGTGGCTGGTCATGCACCAATTCCTCCCACACCCCCAGTATCCTCTTGCTCCTCTTTCTCTTTCTCTGGCTTTTGTCTTCGTCCCCAGCCATGGCAGACCGCTTGCTGCCGCTGGAACTTATTGACACGTGCATTGGCCGACGGCTGTGGGTCATCATGCGCGGGGACGTGGAGTTTGTGGGCGTCCTCCGCGGCTTTGACGAGTTTGTCAACATGGTACGTTTTGTGCGCGGGGATGAGGGTTGGAGATGAGGGGGCAGTGAGGGGGGGGGGGGGGGGGGGGGTGAGGTGAGCAGGAAGCAAGTGGTGTGGGGGTGGGCAAGGGGAAGTCCCAGGAGCGGTCAATGGCGTCCCTGCTGTTGTGTGCGTCCAAGGGTGCCCGTGGCGGTCGCCGCGTCCGCGGCCGCGTGCGTTTGCGCCTCCCGCCGCTGTTTCAGAATGGCGGGTGTGCGTAGCGCGCATGAGCTGGTGGGTCAGCCGTTTCAGACTGTCTGGGGAACTGGCCCGTGCACCATGTGCTGCCGCTGTCTGTAGTTTCTACCCACGGACGGCATGGTCCACTGACGTCCCTCTGATTCCCGCCTTGCTGCGATGTGGTTGCCATCCTGGATGTCGCCGCGCGGGTGTGCTGTGGCGCTTTGGGCTTTGATGGTGGCCACCTTGCCCTCGCTCCCACCACTGTATCATTTCTCCCATTGTGGGTTCCGCCTCTCCTTTTGGCCTCCACTTGGACGTTGTTGCCACGCACAGGTCCTCGACGACGTTACCGAGTACACCCGCGCCACCGACGGCAGCGGGGAGGTGGAGCAGATCGCCCGGGAGACGGTCCTCCTCAATGGCAACAACGTGTGCATGCTCGCGCCTGGCTCCCGGGGGCCCGCCGCCAAGGCGGCACGGCCGTTCCGCCCCGTCCCGCCGGCGGCCGCGGCTACGGCCGAGGGCGGCGGGGGCGGGAAGGCCGCCGCTGCCGCGGGCCTCCGCCTCCCCCCGCCGACGGCCGCTCCATGACGTGGCCCGCCGCCCTTGGGGTGCCGTCGAGTGAATAGAATGCTGTGGGGATGGAGGGCGAAGCCGCAACATGGCGTTTGTCGCGCGTAGTGGTGCCAGGGGAGGGGGCAGCGGCCATGGCTGGGGAAGCCTGCGGGGGCATGCCGCTGGCCACGGCAGCCAGACGCTCGCACACGGCGCGCATCTGGGAGGGCGGGAACCATGCACGTCATGAGGTTAGGGGGGGAGGACTAGGCGTTGAAACACATGGGGCAGGGAGAGTTGGCGCGGGGATGTACGTGGGGGAAAGCAATTGGCGCGCCACTGCGCGCATCCGCGGGGGCGTATTCGTCGGCGACGCGAGGCGTAGTGACACTCGCCCCGGTTGCGGCACGGAGGGCAGCAGCGAGCTCTTGCGGGGTTTGAACCCAGCGCCCTGGCGAGTGCGCTGGACAGGACAGGTGTGTGATCGGACGTGAGTGTTTGTCTCCCAGTCGTTTCCCGCTCGTTCTTTTCTATGGGTGGCCACCCCGCCCGTACCCCCGGCGGCTGCCTATACGATCGACCTCCGTGACCGCCCCCCCTTGCCCCCGAGGAGCCCCTCCAAGTGGGCCAGACGCGCCATCGCCCCCCCCGCCACGGCAAGCAGCACCGCGCACACCGCCACGACGGTGCGGACAGACAGGTCGGCGGCGAGGGCGGCCACCACAATCCCATTGAGGGGCAGCCGAAAGTACGTGAGCAGCGCCGCACGGCTCGCGTCGGGCACCAGCGGCGCGCGAAGGGTGGAGAGGGCGGGCAAGTAGACGCCGACAGCCAACTCAAACGCCAAAAACACCGCGTACACCGTCGCGGGACTGGGCGACGGCCGCGTCGAGAGGCCCGCAAACAGCGCCGCGGTCGCCACTACGACGCCCAGCAAGAGGATGCCCACGGGAAGGGGGGCGCGCCGCCGCCGCGGCGCAGTGGGGGGGGAGGGGGAGGTGGCCACGCACGCCGACAGGGGGGGGGGCGATGGCCACAGCCGCCCCCGGCCGAGGCGGCGTAGCAGGCCCGACGCCCATGAGCCGTGGTTAGCGGCCGGCAACGACGTGGGGCTGCTGGCCGCGGGGGGGGGGGAAGAGGCGCCCGCGGCGGAGGCAGCCCGCGCCGCCGCGCCCGTCGCGGTCCCGCGGACGGTGGTGGCGGTGCCTGGCGACGGACTGAGGGGGGCAGCGCCGGTGGGGGTACCCCACGCAGAGGCGGACGACGGTGGCCCGGTGCTGCCGATGCTGCCCTCGCTGGCGGCCGTGGCCACTGACGTGCAGCAGCCGCCGGTTGCCCCCGGGTCCCCCACCACCAACGGATTCGACGGCGGCAGGCCCACTCCCTCCCCCGTCGGCAGCTCCCCAACTCCCGCCGGCGACGCGGCGGTGAGGATGCCAAAGAGGGATGAGCCCACCATCGTGGCGGCCATGAACGAGGAGAAGACGAGCCCGTGGGGCAGCCCTGGCGGGGTGGGCGGTGGCCCGCCGCCGGGGGGTACCGCCGCCGCCGCTGCAGCGGCGGCCGCCTCCTCCAGCGCGGGTGTCCACAAAAAGGTAAACGTGTACAGGGCGCCCTCAAATGCCGACTGGATGGTGCCGAGTAGCAGCACCCGCTCGTCCCGCCGCGCCGCCCCAACGGCCTGCCGGAGGCTGCTGCTCACCGCGAGCATGCTCGCGCGGACGCTACCCAGACAGGCGCGGGAGGTGCTCGTGGGCGCACACCGCTTGGCGTCCCCGCCCGCATCCCAGCTGACGCTCCGCGCGTAGCCGTCGCCACTGCCGCCGCCACTGCCACCACCGCCACCGTCAACACCTCCCCCGCTCCCTCCATAGTTCTCTTCCCACGTCAGCGCCACCACCGTCCCGCACACGGCCAGGACGGCGGCGGCAACGTCAAACGGGGCGACCGCCCCCCAGGCAGCCACGGCCAGGGCGCCCACCCCCCCCGCCACAATGGCCACCACCCCATTCCCAAACGCGGCCGCCCCAAACAGGCGTCCCAGCCCCGCCGGCGGGTACCCCCGCGTCCGGTGGGCTGACACCATCCACGCCTCGGGGGCGGCAAAAAGGAGGCTGTAGGCCACCCCGCCCAGCACCCGCCCGGCGGCGAGCACCGCGAACCGGCCCACGTGCTTGGTTGCGCACGACCCCGCGTATATGGCACAGTAGAGGAGCACCGCCCGCTTGCGCCCGTACACGTCGGCCGCCGACGACAGGGCGGTGCCGCCCACCGCCGACGCCGCAAAGCCAATGATGTACAGCCGCGCAATGGACGACCGCTCAAAGCCGTACGACGCGTACAGGGCGTACACGTAGGGGCCCTGCAGCCAGTCGGCGGCCATGGCCATCAGATAGACGGTCAGATAGTTGGTGCGGAAGCGGGCCTCTCCCGCCGCCGCCGCCGACGCTGAACCGGCTGTAGATCTGCCGCCACCCGTGCTGCCGCCATCCCCACCCTCTGAGGCAGCGTGCCGACCGCCACCGCCGCCGCTGTCGCCCCTGCCGTCACCGCGCGCCGTCGCTCGCTGCTCCGCGATGCGAGCAAAGACAACGGCCAGCAGGGTGAGCCCGAGCGCGGCGGCGTACATGGCCGCACCGGCGGTGGGAGGGGCGGGAGTCGCGGCGGAACGCGCATGGGAGGGTGCAGGGCGGGGGGGGGGGGAGCGCCGCTGCTGCAAGAGCAAATGTAGAGGGGGGAAACGCACGCGGAGGGAGCAGGGGGCGGAGAGAGAGGGGGAAGGTGGGAGGAGTCAAGGATGAAGGAGTGGGGAAGCAGGAGGAAAAGAAGGGGGGGGGGGGAAGGCTGAGAGAGGGCGGCGCAACGGGGTAAAAGGGAGGCGACGCGCGGGGGGGCGAGGCGCTGCCGGGCTGTGCCGGCCGCGCCAACGCCCCTCGGCGGGAGCCGCAAGGGGAGAAAGCGGGGGGGCTGTAAGTGTTGCTTTGACCCGGGTGCCAGCTGCCGTCACGCCGTGGCACGCCCAGCCGCGAGGCCGCACGGGAGGAGGGGGGGGGCAATGGGGGGACGGGAAAGCTGACGCCGCCGCCGCCACCACCGCAACTGCCGCCGCCGACACGGCCGCCGCCGCCACCCACAGGCCGATGACCACCACTGACACGCAGCGGTGGCGCGGCAACGGCAACGGGCTCACGGCGGTGGCGGCTGGCAGGCGACACGGCGGCAGCGGGGGGGGGCTCCTCCCAGTGGCAGCACCAGGCGCGCACGCGCGCGCTCGCCGCGGGGGGGGGGGGGTACGGGCCGCACGGCGGCAGCGGCGGCAGCACAGAGGGCCACCGTAAATGGCAGGGACCGGCAGTAGGTAGCGGCGGTGGGAGCGGCCGTAGCGGCGGCGACAGCGGCGGTAACGGCAGAGGTAGGCGGTGGCGGCAGCTACGGCGGCAGCAACGGCGACGACGACGGGCGGCAATGGCGATGGCGGTGGAGGCAGAGACGGGGGCGTTGCTCGCATAGACGGGCCGCGGCGTGGCGCGGCACGGCGCGGCACGGCGCGGGCGGGCAGGTCAGAAGACAAGCAGGCAGGTAGGCAACCCGGCGGGTGGCTCGGCGATGGGGTAACAGCGGTGGATGGGGCACGGGGAGCGGGCCGGCGGCGGGGGTGCGCCACCCGTATCCAGGCTGGGAATACGGGAGCGCAGGTGCCCCCGCTCGGCTGACACGTCGCCCCGCTGCGGGCTGGCTGGCGACGGGTGCGCGTGTTGGCACAGTGCTCGGCGGGTGGGTCGTGGTGCCAGGCACGACCCTGGTACTGTAGTGGACTGATCTTGCCGCTTTGACACTACACGATGGGCCCCGATACCATGCACACACGAGCTCTAAATTTCTCCAATATTCTTCCGACCAATAGAATCCGACCTGTCCCAGGTTCGTTCAGTAAGTGATGGACAGGAGCGACCGATCTCGACGATTCCTAGCCGCATGTAGTATGTACCGGCTCACAGCGCACGAGGGCATTTGGCCTTCAGCCAATAGAATCCCCGGAATACTGCATTCACATATTTCACCACGCATGGGAAGAATAGTTTGAAAGATCATCATCGCCTCGACTTTTAAATAATCTTTTGCCCAGGGGAAGGTTTCTGGTGGTCGCCGCGCCCCTCACTTCACCCTTCCGTCCCCGGGGCTGCCCCCATACCTCGTCTCGTCGCGTGTCCAGGATCCCCCACCACATTCACCGCCATCACCATTCGCACCTCGCGTCATGCCGAGAGCCCCCCCCCCCCTCCCCAGCATGGCCACCGCTGCCGACGGCCGTCGTCGCCGGAACAGCCTCCGACAACGACGCCGCTACCGTCGCCGCGACCGCCGCCTGTCCCCACCGCGGCGGCGGCGAACACCGATGCCGCAGCCCCCGCGTCGACGCAAGCCTCCACCTGGTCCGCGCCGCCCACACTGGCGGCGGCGCGCGCGGCGGCAGGGGCACTGGCAGCAGCGCCGACCGACAGGCTACCAGCCGCAGTCACCGCCGCTGACGGGGAGGTGTCAATGCCGCGGACGGGGGCGAGTCACCGCCCATGGGGCCGCCGCCACCCCCTACTACATTCTTCCCCGCTCACATGAGAGACCTGCGCAAGGACGCCTCGCCACGCAGCCACCCTCAAACCCCATTCAGTTCAAGGTGGTGCCATCTCCTTACCCCCCCCGGCGGTCCCTCTCCACCATAATACATCGCCATCCATAGTGCCATCAATAGTGCAGCTTCTGGAAGTCCGACGACCGCAGTCATACGAGAGGACGCCGTTCGCTCCACTGCCTCCTTCCTGGGCGAGCAAGAACATTCGAAAACTTTAAACCTTTTCCTGTAGCCCGCAAAGCGCAAATCAATAATCAAAAGCATCCCTAATCAAAACAAAAAACTCGTGTGTGCATGGTACCCGAGCCACACGATGCCCGTTCGAAGGCAGACTACATATGTGGCGGGTCACTAAAGAATCCTCATCTTTCTTGGCTCTGAACATTTTTGAGTTAGACACACCACTCGAACGGCCTCCGCGAGAGCTGTCCAACGGTGCCCTTTTCTTCCCGAGAGCACGAATATTTCGAATTTTACGGGCGTAAGTACATGCTTTGAACATTTTGTGCACTTTAGGATGGCTCAAAAAAGTGCAAACGCTTTAGAGGTGTTGCCGTACTTAGAGTGGTACTTGCGGATATCTTCATACAAAAGTAACTTTTGGATGGCGCCACTTCTCAGCCAGCGCCGCTCCACAGCTGCCGCGCTTTTTTCCCGCCAGGCGAACCCGCAGTGCGGACCGATGCTCCTCGTGCTGTTATGTTAGACCCCCCGACTAGTGCTCCCGCTGCCGTTGTAGATGCCTCGACGGTAGTCGCTGTTGGAGCCAACAGTATAGTGTGGCGGTGGCTGGCCTGCAGATGGCGGAGCACACGCGAATGGAGCTGGGGCCAGCGAGCCCGTTAGCCGAGGCAGGGGCCTCCGAGGCAGCGCCCCGCCTGCAAGGCCCGACTTCCCTGCACTCCCTCGGTGCGGGAACGAACGGCATCAACCCGCCTCGGTCCGTTGCCTGTGAGAGCGATAGCTGTGGAGGCGACGCGTCTGATACTGGTCGCTCAAGCGTGCCGTTGCCGCTGGTTCGGAAGCTGCGTCTGCACATGGACTCGTGCTCCGGTACCAACAAGTCCCAGTTCTTTTATGGGGGGTAGCCTGGCTCCCGCCCACAGCAGCGTCTCCAGCTGCCAGCTTGGTCGCCCGGTCAAGACTGCCGCCACCATTACCAACGTGTGCGCCGCGAGCTCCACCCCGCTGGGCGCGCGCGCGCCGATGCCGCCGCAACGGCGACGCGGACTGTACTGCTCTGTCACCCACGCGGATATTTTGAAGAATCGCACGATAACTACTCATCCTTGGGATCTTGTCGTCCTCGCGGTCACTTTAGAACGCACCATCTTCAGGAGGCGCTATCTCTGGTCGACCGACCTCAAAAAAGATGAGGATTCTATAGTGACCCGCCACATATATACTAGTGTGTGGTATGGTGACAGCTCGACTTTACTGTATGTACTTGTGTGCGGAATGGGTACGATGTGCTATGCATTGCTTTGTCGACACCGCATGTGGCTCCCGTCATCCCCACACCTTCATCCGCGGTGCAGCCCTGACCTCGCCGTGCTAAGCAACTGCCCAAGCCCCGTTCTCTCCCTCGCACCACCGCCTTCACCCATCCCCCTCGCGACCGTTTCCTTTTATTTTTTCTCGCCTCGCCTTCCCCTTCCTCTGCCGCCATGACGTGGATGGAGGCGCTGCCGCCGCTGGTGATCATCACGGTGGCGCTTGCGGGGATGGGCACCCTCCAGGACGCGGTGCACCGGGTGGCGTACAAGGAGGTGCGTATTAGCAGTGTCTCCCCCTGTTCTATCTGTTCTTGTCGTTTTTTTCTGCCTTCGTGTTTTTTTCTTGCCGTTTGGCCCGCGCCCGCATATGCTGGATCCATCAGAGAAGGGGGGGCGAGGATGGGTGGGTGGGTGGGTGGGTGACACCATGGCGGGGGCGTGTGTGGGTGGGCGGGCGTGTGGGCGGTGTTTGCGAGCACGGGTTTGCGGGGTTGGGGGGGCATGGTGCGGATGATGTGAGGGTGGGGGGGGTGAGAGAGGGGGAAATGGTGGCCCCGTCAACGTGGCGACCGGGCGCGGCCACCCACGTGGGCGCGGCGGGTGGCCGGCGGGTCTCAGGCGGCGGCGGGTGCTGCGCCAGCGGCGCGGGGAGCCGTGGGTGGCCGTGACGAGCGGCGAGGGCGCGGGGGTGGTCAAGGGGGGGGGAGTAGGGACGGTGGCCGCGGGTCCCTTCGCCCTCTCGTCAGCCGACCGGCCGGCGGGGTGTGGTGGATGGGACGGTGGGGTGACCTCTGCTGGCAGAGGGAGTGGGGCGTCAGGGGGATCCGCTGCTGACGGCGGCGGCGGTGGGGTGTGGCGTCACGTTGGGCCGACCTTCTGACCCCGCTTTTTTCGGTTTGTTGCTCTCGTTCCTTTCTCTGCTTGAGTCCTGTCCTCACGCCCGCACCCCGCATCCCCCCCCCTTTTCCCCACCCCCCCTGCCACAGGGCAAGAAGGTGCAACGGGACCGCTTTTCCAGCCTCATGGACGCGCGGGATGCGACGGTGCGGGCAGAGGCGGCCGCCGTTGCCGCCTCTGCGTCGTCGTCCTCCTCGTCGTCGGCGCGTCCGTCATCGCCTTAAGGGGGGGGGGTCCCATACAAATCCAAAGTTCCTACCTCTTGGAAGGGAAGGGATGGGAAGGGGTGGGAAGGGGGGAGAGGGATGGGGGAAGGTGGTGGGGCTGAGATGGGCTGTTGAGCACGTGCCTTGTTGTAACGGCCGGTGGCTCGCGGCGGCGGTGTGGTCCGCACAGTCACATCCGCGGCCGGTGGGGGTCCACGTCGGCTGTGGTGGGCTATGTGCCGCGTCGTTGTGGCGGCGGTGGGCGGCGTCAGCGCGGGCTGCCGGCCGGGGTCATATGCTTGCGTGGATGGGCACGGACGGTCTTTTTTGTTCTGTTTTTTAGTGAGCGACGACCGGCAGTGCCCCCCGTTGCTCGGCGCACCGCTTCTTGCTAAGGTGGGGAGCCGCCTCGCGACGGTTGTCGGGTGGAACCCGTTTTTTTGTTGCTTGGTGCGCCAGCGCCCAGGCGCGGCGAGCGCCTGCCAACGCCCGCCCCCCGCCCCCTACTCTCCATCTTTGCATATTGCGCCTGCCGTCGCCGCCGACGGCGGGGGCACCCTTAGAGCTCGTCGTGAGAGCCGCCGCCGCCGCCCACCTCCCCACCAACCGGCGGCACCGGCGCGCCCACCCCCCCCACGGCGGGTGGCTCAACGGCAGGGACACGGTCGGCGGTGGCGTCGACGGGAATGGCGTCGGGCGGCGCGGCGTTCCCCCCACCCACCCATCCCGCAGCGGCCCCCCCCTCCTCAACCGCCACCGCGTGTGCCAGGCGCTCATAAATGGCCGCCGTGGACGCGGCGGCGGCCGAATCGTACTCCTCCCACTCGGGGATGATGGTCTTGGCGGCGGTGAGCTTGGGCACCTTGGTCAGCGGGTTGTTGCACAGGTCAATGGTCTTGGCCGCCGCCTTGGACGCCTGGTCACACCACGAGTCGCACCAGAGCCACTCTTGGGGGAGCGAAAAGATGCGCACCAGCGGGGGTCCGCCGGGCAGGCCGCTCGCGGGGGTGACGGCGGCGTAGTTTGGCAGGTCCTGGTCCAGGTTGGACAGGGAGTTGGGGTCGGCCGACAGGGACTGGTAGACGGCGCGGAGGGTGTCGCCCGTGCGGGACGCCCGGAACACGTCCAGGTCCACCACGTACAGGGCAGAGATGTGGTAGGGCCGGCCGCCCAAGATGCCCGCCCAGTAGCCCACATTCCAAAACCGAAAGCCGTCCACGTCCCGCCGCGAGTTGCAAAACGGCACGTACCCGTACGGCGCGCCCGCCAGCGGGAGGTCCATGAGCTCCCCCAGGTCCGCGCGGACCACCTGATCCGAGTCGACAAATATAACCCGCCGCAGGCGCAGCGGGAAGAGGACGTCGAGGAAGAGGATCTTGTATGCCCAGATGGTGCGCTGCGCGTCCGTTTGGGCGCGAAGCCAAGTGGGCCACCGAAAGGTCACGAGGCCCACCTCAAAGCCGTGCGCGGCTGCAAAGTGGGGGAGGAGCGCCTTAAATGCCGGGGAGAGCGTGTTTTGGAGGAGCCAAAACTTGACCGGCCGCCGCGCGTGGCGCACCACGGACAGCATCATAATCTTGAGCAGACGCTCGTACAGATGGCCACTGGCGACGGAGAAGACGTGGATGCGCCGGTCTTCTTCCTCCGCCTCGCCCGCCGCCTCATTGTTGCCCGTGTCGCCAGACGGCGGCCCGGAGTCGTTCCCATTGGCGACCTCGCCCGCTCGTTTCACGCGGCCGATGAGGCTCTTGAGCTTGTCGCGTACCCCCCCCGCCGCGCCCGCCGCCGCCGGCAACTCAGCGTCGGCCCGTCGCGTTACGCGCAGCAGCGTCCCTCGCGCGCCGTCGAGCGAGTCGACCACCACTGCCACTGTCCCGTCGGCGGTGACCACCCCAACACCCTCCCCCGCCCCTTCGATCGACACGATGCCGTACGCCGACGTATTGCCGCTTCCGTCCGCGGGCGCGAGCGACAGCCGCCACGCACCCGGCATCGCCGCTTTCAGCTGAAAGTACCCCAGGTTGCCCATCACCAGTGTGTCGTCGCCGTGCGCTTGGCCGCCCGCCGCGGGCAGCATCGGGTCGAGGCGCAGGCGGAGGCCCTGGGGCGGCGACAGCATCTCATCGGCGGCGGAACCTTCCACGAGCAGCGACTCGAGGGCGTACTCGGCATACTCCTCGACCGGCGGCTCCCCGTCAGCCGCCGGGGTCAGCAGCAGATTGTCCAGGTCTCGCGTCGCGGCGGCCACGCCTACCAGCCATGACCGCGGTGGCGAGACCGCAAGGGACAGGACCCGCCCGGGCGGCAGCCGCCGAAACACCACCGCAGGGGATACCCGCCCGCCCGTTTCTTGGTCAAACCTGGAAACCCCTGGGAGGAGGTATTTGGTAAAGACCCGGCCAGCAAAGGGTGACGGGGCGTCGTCCTTGTCCTCCCCTTCCCCCATGGCAACATTCTCTGACGCGTCGTCTTCGATCATCCGCGCAGTGTCGTCCCAGCTTCCAACGGAAGGCAGCAGCAGAAGCCGCAGCCTCGGGTGCAGGGCGTCGCGGAGGGCCGTGAGGAGGGCTGCGGCCGCAGGCCCAGACGGCGCCGTTGGGTCCACCACCGCCAGCACCTCCCACAGAGCGGTCGCCGGCGTGCTGGCGTTCGCGTCTGGGTCTGCCGGGTCGGCGGTTGTCGCCCACCGAGTGTCTGTCCCATCGGCCGCTCCTCCCACGGCGACCGCAGCAGGGACTGCTGCATCCCACCCTGCAGACGGCGGGACAGACACCCACAGCGGCGAAGCAGGCGGGGCTAGCGCCTCTACCACCGCTGGCGAAACAGCCGTCTGCGACACGCCCGCACATGCCTCTTCAGCGGCGGCTACGACACCAAGCGCCAGCAGCAGCACATCTGCACAGGGGAGGCGGTCGCCGTCGGCAGCGACGACTGCGTCTGCGGTACCAGCAATGCAACGGCCGACGGTGTCCTCCCCCTGCCCGTCAAACCCGCCATCTTCTTTGCCAGTGAGCGCAGCAAGCACCGCGTCGCCGCGCGTAGCCCGCTCAATCGCCGCCAGCGCCGCAAAGTCGGTCGAGTCGGCAACAGCCCCCGCCGGGAGGCGACGGCCGTTGGCCCACATTCCTGCTAACCCCTCGCGGGTGTGGTGCACGCCCGTCAGGCGCGCCACTGCCGACGGCGAAAGGCCGCTGAGAGGCAGGCCCGCGCCGGGGCCATCGTCTACAGGCGGGGGGCCCGTGTGGAGCAGCGCCAACCGCACGCGAGCCGCGCATTGGTCAACAGGGGAGGCTACCCAGGTGACCATCCTTGCGGCTGTGGCCGCGCCCATGAGAGAATCGAGGTCGCCGACCAGCCACAAGGTGAGGAGGGGTAGCGGCGGCGAGCCGCCGTTGGCAGCCGCATCGGCAGTGGCGTGGGCGGCCTGCACGTACCGGATGGAGCGAAGCTCGGCCATAGCGGCTGCATCCTGTACGAGCGCAGCAAACGGCACGGACGCCGTTCCATTGCCATCGGCAGCCACGACGGTCGCGGCGGCGGCGGCTGGCGTGGCGGCGTCCTCTCCACCCCCTTCAGCCGACGAGGAGGAACGCGACATCCGGGACGTGTCCGGCGGTAGCAGCGCCGTCGGTAGACGGGAGACGAGGGTGGACCCCGTCCCCCGTCGTCCGTGACGCATCAGCAGCGCGTGAGCAGCAACCTCGCTGTCGCTGTCGGTAATGAGCCCCTGGCGGACGAGCCGCGCAAATGCCGCCTGTTCACTCACGATGGACTGAACGGCTTCGGCTAAAAAGTCGGGCTGTGGCACCCCGTTGACGGTGACGAGCAGCGGGAAAGGCTCACCGGGCCCCACGCCGAGGCGCGCCGCCCAAGCGCGTGCGCGCGCGACGTGGCCAGCACCCCCTGCCGCGTCGGCCGCCAGCGCCGCCGCTGCCGAGGCCGCATAGGCGGCCGACCCCGACCGCCCCCCTCCGGCAGCAGCCACCTGCCCATAGATGAGCTCGATGAGGTTAGCCGTCAGCGGCGCGCCGCGGGTGTACTCGACAAGCTGCAGCACGCCGCCGAGGAACTGGGCAGCGACACGCGGGCCACCCGCCTGTAGCAGGTGGTGGTAGGACGCCACAACTAGTTCACCGGCTAGGTCGGTGGGAACCAGCACCCGTCCGGCACGGGCGGGCACCTTGCCCCGCACCAGCTGGTCAGGAATGCCAATGTAGGGCAACTGCCGCACGTCTGACGCGTCCACCGCAATGACGACCCGCACAATGTTTTTGCGGACAGGGACCATGCCCATGGGTGCCATCCCGTCCACTTCCTCAGCATCGTCGTCGTCGTCGTCACCGGAGGCGGCACCACCCGCTGCCTGCCGCAGCGTGCGGCGTTCCACCCGCTCCACTGCCTCAGCAAAGTCGGTGTAGGACGTTGTGCGCCACGCAGCGTAGCGATCGTCCTTGGTCAGGTCGTTCATCCAGTCAATGACGCCCGCGTTGGTCTCCACTGGCGATGACACAACCCCCTCCTGGTCACCGGCCGGGACCTGCTCGCCACTCGCGACGTTGCTGCTCGCCTTCTCCCCCCCCACTCCTTCCACGTCCAGCCGCAGCGCGTCACGCACCCCCCCTACGCGCACCCGCAGAAGTCGCTGCGTGGCCGCCACCGGCAAGCGCAGCGCGGCGGCAAGCTCCGCCGCCCCCGCCAGCCCACCCACGCAACGGAGCGTGGGGACAAGCTCAGACGAAGCCGCCGCCGCCGGCAGTCGCCGCCCATTCACAAGCACCACCGCCTCGGGCGCAGCGGGGGGGGGCGCAAGGGGCCCGGCCCGGGAGGGCCCCCCCGCAAGACCGGCCGCCTCTGCCGCCACGCGGGCGGCGTCAGCGGCGGGCACCAGGTCTGCCAGCGCGCCGGCGTCGGCGGCGGCCAGCAGCCACGGGCCCGTCACGGGGAGGTCCTCGGCCACGTCACGGAGGGCGCCCAGGGGGTCTGCCGCCGCCGCGATCGCCGCGGCGGCGGCCAGGGGGATGTCTGCGTGGCGGCGGACGGGCACATCCCCCAACAGTCGCCCCACGGAGACGCCGCCGCCGCCGCCGCCGCCGCCGCCGCCGCCGGCACCACCACCGTCTCCCGCACTGCTGCTGCCCGCGGCCCCATACCCCAGCGCCCCCCCCACAAGTGTCGCCCACTGCGCCGGCAGCTCCCCCGCCGGCGGCGGCGGGGGCGGTGGAAACAGGGCGCCCGTCGCGACCACCCCATCATCCGACGCAGAGTACTCGGTGGCACGCAGGGAGGCGGTGGCGGCGTAGCCCGACAGGGCAGGGGGTACCTCCCCACATGGTGCACCATGGTGGCGGTGCGCGTACACCACCGTCCCGGCTTGCGCGGCAGCGGCCAGGGGGGTGTGCCACGCCGCCCAGTCTGGCGCACCCACATCGGCGGCCAGCAGCACCCGAGGCGGGCAGCTGCCCCGGCCAGCAGAGGGGACGGGGAAAATGTGGTCGTGCGGGACGGCAAAGAGCGCCGCCGCGGGGGTGCCCGGCGCCAGCACCGGCGGTGGCGCGCACCGCCCGCCGACGGTAGCCACGGGGGGCTCACCCGCGGTGGCGGCGTCCCCGCCGCCGCCGCCGCTGCTACTGGCGAGCGACCGCAACAGGTCTGGGAGGTCCGCCGGATCGGCCACCGCGCGGAGCCCCCCCCCCCCGCCCTCTGCAGCCGCCCACACCACCGCAAACGGGGACCCGTCGGTTGGCGCCCGGTCCAAATGCGCCGCCACCGCCGCCGCGGCGGCCGCACCCGCGGCGGCGGCAGGGGACATGGCCCGCACAGCGAGCGCCCAGGAGGCGGCGCCAGCGGCGGCGCCGGCGTAGCCCAGCGCGGCCGCCACGCCGGCCAGCGCGCGGCGGTGGGCGGCGGCCCCATCACAGCCGTCGCCGCCGTCGCCGCCGCCGCCGCCGCCGCCCCGGTCGTCGCCGTCGCCGCTTGGTGCCGGGGGGGGGGGTGCTGCTGCTGCCGCCATGGCCGCCGCGTAGCGCCAGTAGGCGGCGTCTCCGCCGGTGGCGGCCACCCACTCGGCCGCCTCGGCGGCCGGCGGGGTGGCCCGCCAGCGGGCGCGGAGGGCAACCCGGACCGGCGGGGGCGGGGGGGCGGGGGCTGCCCCCGCCGTGGCCGCAGCCCCCACCCCCGACCGGGGCGAGCCACCGAGGGCGGCCGCCATCACCACCACCGTTACCGCTGCTGCTGCCGCAGCCGCCGCCATTGTCGCCGTCATCGCCGCCGCGGGCGCCGCACCACGGCGGCGGCCGCCGCCGCCGCGACCGACGGCGCCCCGCCATAGGGACATGATCAAAAACAAAACAAAAAAGACTACCGGGCGAGTCACACGGGTGAGCACGCCAGCTTGGGCGCAACCGGTACGGCCACAGCCACACCCACGTCGCGCAGGGCAAACAAAGGCCGTTGGCTGTACCCGCCGATGGGCCGCCGCGCGGCTCACTTCAAGCTCGGCCCGAGCAGCACACACGACGAGGATCAGCCGCGGGACGGCTGCAGCCAGCTGGCTGACAGTGCGCACGACACGGGCAGTGCCCGATAAAAGTGCAGCTCAGTGCCCGCTGGCTGAACGCATCGGTTTCGCCGACCTCGTCAGCTGCGGAGACGCCGCCACAAGGTGGGCGGTGGCCGTGAGGGTCGGGCTTGGCGTTGGGGCCGTCCGCGTTGGCCTCGCCGTCCGTGTCGGTCTTGGAGGGACGGTAGCCGCTGGTCGGGCACTTCTCTTGGACGGGAATGGGGGGTCACTCCGTGCCCATCGTCGGTACTGTACAGTACGCCTTCGTGCCAGCTGTGGGTGACGCGGCGACGCTGCTTGCTGTAGCTAGCTACCCCGACCCACGGTGGCCGTGGTCATTGCCACCGCATCACGGCGTGAGTACTTTCACGGCGCCAACATCCACGCACCCGCGCCCCTTCACGCACAGAGGCACGCATGTCTTCTGGGCGGGCGTCCACACCGTCCCACACAACGGGCTGCTTAAATACAAGATACACCCGTCCTAACAGCCGCGCGGTTGTGGGGCACGAGTCAGAGGTCCTCCCCTTCACGACTGTCACCCCCAAAAGCCCCCTCCATTCATGGTCACTTAAACGTTGCTGGGGGCGGGGCGTCGCCGCCGCCGCCGCCGCCGCCGCGTCGGTGCCAGCGAGCGTCACTGAGCACTGCGCCCCCCACGGTGGCGCGTCGTCCAGTGCGGGGAGCCACGGCAACCGCCAGAGCCCTGCCCACGACGAGGCGGCCGCGGCGCGCGCACGCACCGCCCCGCAGCGCCCCTGCACGAGTGTGTGTAACCTGCAGGGCGTCGGCGGCCAGGACCAGCTCAGTGCAGGCATATCCACCCAGGCCACGCTCAACTGCTGCCTGCCGCGGCGACGGCCGAGCAGATCTCCTACAGGGAGCCCACGCGACCGCCGCGGACGCGTCAGCGCCGCCGTCGACAATGCCCCGCGGCCGCCGCCGACTGGCGGCCGCCGCGTCTGGCCACCGTGGCACCCAGCGTCCCCGCGGCCGCCGTCACGGGGCGACGGCGCCGACGCGACGATGGGCTGCTCCCCCGCTCCCCCACCCCTCTCCCAACTCCCCCATCCCACACACTCACTCCCCTTCTCCCACGTCGCGTCGGTATCGTCCCCCCCGCCACCCAACCCCCACTCCCCCCAGCCCCCTAATCCAGCTCGTCCCACAACTCCTCATTGTCTTCCACGTGCACCCACTCGCGCCGGCCGTCCTTGACAAACAGGGTTCCCATCCAGCCCTGCGCCCCCTCCTCCCCCCCCAGCCCCCCATACACGTCGCCCGTCGTCGACACCCCCCCCGACAGGCCACCGGGGCGCGCAGGCCCCGCCGCCCCGCCGCTGCCGCCGCTGCCGCCACGCCCCCCCCCCCCCCGCCACCAAACAGCACCGCCCGCACACCCCCCGGTGGTGGGGGCTCCCGCACCGCCACGCCGGCGGCGGCGGCCCAGCCCGGCGGCACGACCCCCCCCCCAACATAGTGGTAGCGCCCCCCAAAAAAGCGGGCCGACCTCAGCGGCACGGCCGTCGAGACGAGCAGGTCGGGCTTGACAAACGCGTCCCGGCGGACGGCCAGGTCGGGGGGCCCCCGGTCGGTAGCCCACCCCAGCGGGTGGTCCACGCACACAACGGGGGCGGGGGAGGCGGCGAGCGCCGCCAGCACCGTCGTCGCGCCGTCGGGGATGAGCCCCCCCGACGCGGCATCGGCGGAGGTCGCCACCGGCGGGGGCGGGGTGCCGGTGGCCGACACGTGCGGCGCGTCGTCTGCGTCGACGCCGTCGCCCCAGTCCAGGGGGTCGTTGCCCAGCACCGCGTCGACGAGGAGGTCGAAATAAAAGGCGGCGCCGGCGGGGACAAAGTCAATAATGTCCACGCCGGCGGCTTCAGCGGCCGCCTCGGCGGCCACCCGCCACGGCGGCCGCCCCTCCTCCTCCCCCACCCTCAGCAGGGTGGCCGTGTAGCCCGCCGCGGCGAGGCCCACCGCCGCCTCCACCCCCACCGCGCCAGTGAGGCCCACCCCAAACGCCACCAGCACCGACGGCGGGCCGCCGCCGCCACCCTCCCCGTCTGCCTCCCCGCCACCGACGGTGTAGGTAGCGGCAATGGCGTCCACAACCGACCCGGCGGCGGCGGTGGCGTAGGCCTGCGCCGAACCCCCGTACGTGGTCGTGATGGCCTCGGTGACGAGGGACCGCCCCTGCGCCGACGAAATGTACCGCCGCAGCCGCTGGGGGGGGGGCGGGGGGGGAGGGGGCGGCGGCGACGATGAGGAAGCGTCGTCGCCGCTGCCGCCGCCACCCGTGTTGCCGGCGGCCGCCAACACCACGGGCCGGAGGGGGAGGGGGCAGCGGCGGGCGGTCTGCCCCACCGCAGGGGGGGCCGCCCGACGCTGCCCCCACAGCCAGCGGCGTGGCAAGTGGCTTGGCCGCCCTGGTGCCGCGGCGGGCGTCCACGCACAAGGCCGGTCCTGGGTGGGCGCGGCGGCAGCCAGGTGACGGGGGGCGGCGCTCACAACGGGCGGACCCGCCAGGAAGGCAGTGGCCATGGCGGTTGGGCGGGGGGGGGTGTGGGGGAGCAGAGGAAGCGGGGGGCGGGGGGACGGAGGGGAGAACGCAGAGGAGGAGGGGAGAACACAGTGGAGGAGGGGAGGGAATAAAAAGCCCGCACCACAGGCAAACTCGGGGAGCGCGGCGAGGCAGCGCGTAGCAGCTAGGCCCGTCTGGTCGAGTGAAGCGCTCCAGCGTCGCGCGGGGGCCCGTCGCCACCACAACCGCCGACGGGCGGAGAGAGATCACGATGGGATAGGATCCCATCCCAGCCAAGCTATAGTAGCCGCCTATGCAGCACAAACTTTCAGTAATCAACTACCCATGTTTCTTAGAGACATTTTATATATGCGTTTTTTCGAAAACGCCGTGACACCATTGTCGCCACCGCAAGAGCTGCTGGAGGCCATCGAGGCCACCGCCAGCTTGAGGTCCCACGACGTCGCCCCCTCCGCCACCGCTTCCCGCCAGCCACATTGCTCGCCCACAGCGATAGGCAGCAAACCATACCCCCAGCCTTCGCCTCTGCCCTACGCCGCCGTCATCGTTATACATTCTACTCCTTCCCGCCGCAGCGCCTGCAGGAGCGGCCCCACGGGACTGGGCGTCGCAACGAGCTCACAAGCGGTGGACAGCCACGGCGTCCCACTCAAACCAGCACGGACGCCCAGTTCTCCCTCCCCGCCCCCCCCCCCCCCCCCGACCAACGCCGCGCATGCAGCGGGGGGGGACAGGTACCGCCGCTGCCAGCCGCTGCGGTTGCCGAGTCGCCCATAACGCAGCGACGGCGGCGACAGTGGTCGCCGACGTGGCCTTCGTCTTAGCCAGCAGCTGGGTCCGACGGGGACCGGAGCGGACGGAGACGACGCCGACTGTATGGCGCCGCGGAGGGATGGGAGGTGCCTCCTACTGGGGATGGACGCGAAAAGGCCCGTGGAACGTGACTGAATGAAAGCTATCTAGATAGACCCCTTGAGACCAGAAAGCTGGTACATATCTAAGGAATTGTATGAAAACACTAGTTCGCCTTGGAGGCTGGCCTTCACCGTCAAGCTCGCCACTCGCCCCCCAAGTTGCCTACGCGCGAACACACATCACCATCCCCTCCTCGTCGCTTCTCTTCGACGTTCCTCCCACCTCTCCATACCCCTGCCCCCCCTTCGCTCTCCGTGCTCCCCACCCCTCCCTTCCACGGTACCCATTATGGCGTCGTGCCCCCCCCTGGGGTGGCCCCTCCGCTTCCCGCCGCTCCCGCGGTGGGCCCCCCCCCCCACCCCCGCCCGCGCGCTGACCGCCCTGGCAGCGGCGGGGGTGCAGCCGGGGGACCTGATCCTTGTCGGCGCCGCGGGCGCCATTGTCATTGGCGCGGGCCTCCTCTCCCGCTCCCTCGGCGACGTGATGGGCGCCGAGGCGCAGCTGCCGCCCGCGTCGGGCGCCAAGTCCCGGCGGGAGACCAAGCGCTCCGCCCGGTTCCTGCCCAAGAACCCGGGGAAAGGCAAGGGGGGCAAGAAGTGAGGTGTGTAATCTATTCCTTTGTGTGCTTTTTTTTCTCTGCGTGGGCCTCTCCGGCAAGCGCGGGGGGGTCGGGGGGAGGAGTAGTGGGGGGGGGGGAGCTGTTCATTTTATCCATCTTCGCCCCACGCAGCGCTGCGGGGTGCCTACCATTGCCCCACTAGCCCCTGCTGTCGGCCCCCTGAGCGTCCCCTCCCTGTTTCAACCGCTACCCGCCGCCTCTGCCGCTCCCCGATGACTCCTAGGCACCCCGGCCACCCCCCTCTCAACCAGGTTGTCACGCGCTCCGCGACGCTGCCCACGTCGCCACAGGCCGCCCTCACCCGCGCTGCCGCCTCTCCTCGGATCCTACCGGCCACCCCCCGCCACCCGCCGCCGCCTCCGACTGCCCCCCGCCAGCGCTCGCTGCCCCACGCTGCGACGTGTTGCCCCATGCTGCGACGAGCTGCTCCCCGCAACCCCAAACTGTCGTCGACCACCCACTGCTGACCGATCCGCCACCTGCTGCCCTCCGCCGCCCCGTATCGCCCCCTGCGACGCACGGGCGCCCCACGCAGTGCGGCAACGTCCCCCGCCCTGTCACGTCTCGGAAGTGGCGGCGGTGGTGGATGCCTCGGCAGCGGCGCGCTCCTCCGCCGCGATCCGCGCGGTGGCGGCGTGGAGGCGCGCAAAGCCCGCTTCCAGGTCCGCCAGCAGGTCCTCCGCATCCTCGAGGCCCGCGTGGATGCGCAGCGTCTGGCCAAGCTCCCCCCCGTACTCCCAGTACTTGACGCTCCGCGCGCTATTGATCGCGTTTTGGAGGATGAGGCTCTCGTAGCCCCCCCACGAGAAGCCCATACTAAACAGCTTCATGCCGTCGAGCATCTCGTCGAGGGCGGCCTGCGGGAACCCCGCCACCAGCTGTAGGCCAAAGAGCCCACAGGCGCCCGAGAACTGGGCCTTCCACAGCTCGTGCTGGGGGTGGCTCTCCAGCCCCGGGTGCATGATGCGGGCCACCTCGGGGCGCGCCTCGAGCCACCGGGCGAGCGTGTAGCCCGCCACCTCATGCGCGCGCAGGCGCACGCCCAGCGTGCGGAGGCCCCGCAGCGCTAGGTAACAGTCGTCCGACCCCGGGGGGCACCCCAGCTCCGCCACCGATGACTTGACCGCCCGGTAGCACTCACGGGTGGTAGCGATGAGGCCCAGCATCAGGTCCGAGTGACCACCAATGTACTTCGTAGCCGCGTTGATCGACACGTCCACGCCCAGGTCAAAGGGCTGGAGGAACATGGGGCCCCACGTGTTGTCAATGATCACCTTGGCACCCTTGGCGTGCGCCATCGTCGCCAGCGCCGGCACGTCCATCACCTCAAAAGAGAGGCTGGCAGGGCTCTCCACAAAAAGCACTTTGGTGTTGTCGCGGAAGAGCGCCGCCACCTCCTCCACCGACGACGTGGGCGAGTAGTAGGTGGTCTCGACGCCAAAGCGGCCGAGGAACTTGTCACAAAAGCCGCGGCTCGGGTCGTACACAGCGTCCGTCATCAGCACGTGGTCGCCCGTCTCGAGAAACGCCAGCAGTGCTGCATTGACCGCCGCCACCCCCGAGCCCGTCACGCACGCATTGTCGCCGCCCTCAATGGTGGCAAACGCCTCCTCCAGCGCCCACGTCGTCGGGTTTCCGTGCCGCCCGTACCACATGCCCGTAAACGGCCAGTCCGAGGCGGCGTAGCGGAGTGCCGCCACGTTGGGGAACGTCACCGTCGACGCGTGGTAGACGGGCGGATTGACCACCGACCGGCCGAGGGGGTCCGTCGACCACTCCTCCGGGTGGTGGCCGCCCTTGATGACCTTGGTGTTGGGGCCGTACGCCGCCCACTCGGAGCCCTTGCCCGTCGACCGGAGGGAGGAGTGTGTGGGCAGCGGCGGCTGCCCCGCGGCAGCAGCCGCGCCCCCTCCTTTGTCTGAGGCAGCGGCGGCCCCATTGACGGGTTCGTCAGGGGGGGGGGGGGGGGGGGGGGGGGGGGGTGCCGCCGACATGACTGCCCGCCGCGGATGGGGGCGGCTGGCGCCGGCGCCGGCGCCGGCGGGCCGGCCGGTGAGGGGCGCAACCGCGCCTGCCGGGACTGCCCGCGGCCAGTGGCGTGGCAGGTGCCGCGGCCGCCCCGGCGCCGCGGCGGGCGTCCACGCACAGGGCCGGTCGGGGGCGGGGGCGGCGGCAGCCAGGCGACGGGTGGCGATGCCCGCTGCGGGGGGGCACGCCACAAAGGCAGCGGCCATGGCAGTTCGACAGGGGGGGGGGGCGTGGAGCAGAGGGCAAGGGGGGGAGGCTTGAGGGAGGAGGCACCGCGTCGGGCCGTCTGCTCCCCGACGGCGCGGTCGGGCGGGCGCGTCACCACCGGAACCGCCGCGGGGGGGATACACCAAGATCATGACGGGGCTGGATGCGTATTTGGACAGTCAGATAAGGGTGCGACAGGTCAGATCGGGGATCCACGGCAAACGGAGGGTAGCACCCCTCAATGTGATGACTGAGCACTGCAGAGTCTCGCAAAGTCCGTCGCAGAGGCAGATGTCCCGATTCATCTCTCTTGCGTGTCGTATCTACTTGTTGAATTTAGGGAGTTGATCTCAGCATCTCAATGCTCATGGCTGTCAACTGCAAGGCTCCTTTCCCACGGAGATTTAGCGCGACGCCACGCCGTCCGCCAATCGCTGAGCGGGCTGGAGCTGCCGATTAAAAAAAATAGAATAGGAAGTACGTGTCCTGCGGTCTGGTGGAGCGGGCGGTCGCACGCGACAACGACAGGGTGGATGTGTGCCACCGAGTGACCGATTTCCGCCCCCCCTTTGCGCCCGCCACACGCCGCACCACCCCACACCCCGCCGACCGACGCTCAGGCCCCCCCCCACGGGAGGGCGGGGTGGACACCCGACCCCAGCCGTGGACCCAGCGGCTCGGCGCGGCGGTCCCTGCAGCCCCCCCCCGCACCCCCACACCCCTCCGCTGGCCCGCGCTCGGGAGCGCCACCCCCCCCCCCCCCCCCCCCCCTGCCCGCTGCCGCCGCCCCCCCCCCCCCACCCCCCCCTTCGTGGCACTGCATCGCCTGGCCGTCACCTATCAGGCCGCGTCCTTGTCAAGCAGAACGGGACGGCCACAGCCACAGCCACCAACCCATTGGCGCCAGCACGCGCGTGCGCGCGCGCGCGCGCGCTTGCTGGGGGGGGGGAGGCGGGGGGGGTGGGGGCGAGGCAGAAGGGAGAGAGAGGAGAGGGGTGGGGTCTCGGTCGGCCGTTGGCTGGGGGAGGAGGCGGTGCTGAAGGGGGTGGTGGTGGTGGTGGTTGGTGGGTTGGGGGGGACTACCGCTGTATGCAGCGCCCCCAGCCAGTGTGGGTGACGCTGTCCTTGGCGGCCCGTCGTGCCGGGTTTTGGGGCGTGGGGGGGGGGTGGGGGGTGAGCGGACGTGCGCGTGGGGGAAGGGGGGTCGGCTGGCGACGGGAGGGGGTGCGGTGGGGGGCATCCGCGTCAGAGTGGCCGTGTTGGCGTGTGTCCCAGACGCGCGCTGCCGCCGCGGTCTGGCCCCCGCCACACCCACCGACCAACCCCCCCCCCCCCCCCCCCCTGGCCGCGGCCGGCCGGCTGTGCTACGTTTGCTGCGGGGGGAGGGGCGGCGCCCCCAGCGTCATCCACCTCTTGTCGGTCGCCGCCACCGTTGTGCGCGTCGCAGGTGGGAGAGGGGCGTGGGGGTTGTGGGCGTGACTCGAGCCTGGAGGCGGGGCGTTTTCTCAGCCGTGCGCGACAAAACCACTCACGAGTCCACCCCGCTCGTCGTGCGCCGCCGGGTGTTTTCCGGGTGGTGGGGCGGGGGGGGTTTCCCGGGCGGGGGGGGAGGGGGGTGGCGGAGGGCAGCTTGGGGGGGGGGGGGAGCGCCGACGCGAGCACCACCGCTTCTGTCGTTGGGAATTCCGTAGGTGTCTGTGTCCCCGCCGCCGTCGCCGCCGCGTGTGCTCGCCCATCGCGCGGGTGCCGCCGACGCGGCCGCCGTCGAGACCGAGGCCGCGGCGTCGGCCGAGAGCCGCGGCAACCGCGGACGGACCCCCCCCCCCCCCCCCCCCCCCCCCCCCGGCGTGCGTCAGAGACGCGGTCGCTGGGCAGGAGGGGTGGGCGGGGGAGGAAGCGGGGTGGGGGGAGTGTGGGTGGGCTGTGGGCGGTGGGGCGGGGGTGAGGGGCGAGGTGGTGGTGCTGGGGGTGGCCCGCGCACGCACCTGCCGCCTGCTGCCTGCCGCCAGCCGCCAGCCGCTGCCGGCCTCTGCCCACCCGCTGTCCCCTTCCCGCGGCCCCATCCCCGCCACCCGCGTATACACCTGCGTCGGCGGCGGACCTTCCCCGCCCGCCCGACGCTGATTGTTGGCCGCGCCCCTCGGCGCGCGCGGTGGGTCTGTCACCCGACCTCCCCTCCCCAGGCCGTCCGTCCCCCCGTGCCGCCGGTGGGGTCTGTGCCCCGGCGCTTCCCCTCCCCCCTGCCCCCGCCCCCCCTCGTACGCACTCATCGCGTCACCCCGCCTCCCCGACCTTGTTGTGCGGTCCCTTTTTGTTTTTTTTGAACCGCCGCCGCTGCTGCTGCTGCCACCGCCCCCGCTGCCGCGTTTTGTTTTTTGCTGTGATTGGGACGGGCCTCCTACGCACCACCCGTGCTTGGCGCGTGGTCGCCGCGGACGGGTGGGCGGGGGGGCTGAAGGGGGGGGGGAGGGGGTGGAGTAGAGGGCGGGGGTGGCCATGCCCGCCGGTGGCCGCCCGGCGTTGGGCCCGTCGTCTGGCGGCCTGGCGGCGGTGACCGTCATTGGGAGTGGTGGGACTGGCGGCGGCGGCGGCGCCGCCACCGCCGCCGCGGCCGATACGAAGAAGAAGAAGCGGCGGGAGGGGGGTGCGCGGAAGCCCGCTGCCGAGGCGGCGGCCGCGCCGGGCAGCGGCGGCGGCGGCGGCGCCGCCGCCGCCGCCGCCGCCACGGGCGGTGCCGCCCGCCGTGGCGGGGCGGACAAGGCGCGTCGTGCGTCTCCGCCCGCTGCGCTCGCGGGGGCGCCGGCGTCGGGGACGGCCAGCGGGGGTGGGGGGCGGCCTAAGCGGGCGGCCGCCGCTGCTGCCGCCCCTCCTCCTGGTGGGGTGGAAGGGCGATGGCCCCCGGCCGGTGTGGGAGGCATGGCTAGTGGCAGCGGCGGCGGCGGCGCCCACCGTGGCGCGCCGCCCTCGCCGCCACTGCCAGCGTCCCCCCCCGGCGGCTCAGACATGTCTGCAGAGCGGCATGGGGAACTGTCCCGGCAGGACAGCGGCGGCGGCCTGGCGCGTGGCGGCTCGGGCGGCGGGTCTGGGCCAATGGCCCGCGGCCTGGGCGCCCACAAGCGGTCGACTACCGCCGCGGCGGCGGCGGCGGCCGCGGCGGTTGCCGCCGCGCCGCCGCCGCAAGAGATGATGCCCGCGCTCGGGCCGCCGGGGGGGGGCGCCGCTGCGGCCGCCGCTGCTGCCGACGCTGGGCCGGAAGGGGGGGGCGGGGCGGGGGCCCACCGCCGTGCCGTGGCCATCCACGGTACGCCGTCGGGTGGCGGCGGCGGGCAGGGGGGTGCGCCGCTCAGCCCAGGGGAAGGGGGCGGCGGCGGTGGCGGCGGCGGCAGCGACGGCAGCGGACTTGGGGGGGGCCCTTCCTCGGCAGCCGCTGACGGCGTCGCCACGGAGGTGAGCGGTGGGGAGAGCCTTGCGGCGTTGTCAGCGCTGGGCTCAGGGCCACCGCCGGGGGTGCTGGCGCACGAGTGTGCCGAGGACGGGCTGGGCGAGGACGACGAGGCCGCTGCCGCGCGGCGGGCGGCGCGGGGAGATTCTGTAAGTTTGTCTGCATGTCGTGACGGCGGGGGTTGTGGCGGGGGGGGGGGGGGGGGGGGGGGGGGGGTGGGGGGCTGTCGTGGTAGTGGAAGAGGGAGGGAGCGGCGGTCTCGACTGGGACGTATTGTGTGGGGGAGCGGCTGAACGGGCACTGGCCTGTGGGTTGCGCGCCTAGGCCATAGTGGGGTGGGCGGTGGTGAGAGGCGTGGAGGGGATGAGGACGCGGTCTTGGGGTCGCGCCGCCGCGGGTCTGCGGTGGCGTGGTATGCTGACGGTGTGGCTTTGGTGGTTTGGGCGTCACGCGACATCGGACGAGAGTTTGGCTGTGCGATACGTCTCCTTGGCTTGCTGCTGCCCTTTGCTGGTTTGCTACCATGTGCGGCTCCGTTTGTTTTCCATCAGGACACGTCGGACGTTGAGTACGTGGTGCTGAACGATGACGTCTTGACGTCAGTACCCAACGCGACGCTGGTGCTTCTCGAGGGGAGCGACGTGGAGCGGCTTGCGGTGCTACTGCAGTTCTCCCAGTTCCTCCGCCACTGCCCTGAAGAAACGATCGCCATCATGGTGCCAGAAATTTGCCGCGATGCCGTCTACTGGCAGGAAGAGGTGCAGATGGCGGCTGCTGAGGCGCTCTACTTTGTGGTCGGCTCCGTGGTGCCACCGCATATTGCTCGGCGGGTGGTGGTTGCCGCGTTGCGGATCATCAACCTGTCCGCGTCGGGCGACGTCTTTGACGCTTGGGGCGAGATCCTCTCCATGCTCCTTCCGCAGTTGCCAAAGGACGATGCGCTTAGGTTGGTGGTCCCCGCCGTCTCGGCGCGCGCCGCTTCACCGGCCGCCGACTCTAGGCGCCTTGCGGCGCGCATTATTGGGGCACTCGAGAGCGTGCTCTCGCCGGCGGACCTGGAGGCCCAGTTCCTCCCCGCCACTCTGATGCTGTGCGATGACGACGACCCGTCTGTGCGCGCCATGATTGCTCAATCGGTAGCTACCCTTGGCGCCGCTCTGCCGCTGGCTGTGTGCGAGACCCACTTTTGGCCAAAGCTGGTCAGCCTCATGCGCGATGAAAACGCGCGAGTGCGGGCGGCCGCGCTGCGGGCGCTGGCCAAAACCGCCGGCGCGCACCGCGATACGGCGCGCCCAACGTCATTGTATGGTACGGTGTTACTGCCGCTCTTCCTGGCCGAGTGCAACCGCGCTGGCTCGGTCGCTGCGTCGGACCTGCGCACCGTCTCTGATGACACGTACCTGCTGCTGGAGATCTTTGCGGAAGTTTTTGGCGTCTTCCTTTGGGCCGTCTGCTCGCTGCTGCAGGATGAGGACGCGTGGACGGTGGCGCTCAATGCGCTGCGGCGGATGGTTACCTGCAACGGTCCAACGGTGCGGCATTGGTGTGCCTTCAACCTGCCAGCTGTGGCGTCCGTATGCGGGTCGTCACGGCCGGAAAAGGCACGTGGTGTCCTCCACGCGCTTGCCACCGACTCGGATGTGGAGACGCGCGCCACGTTAGCAGCGGGCTTCCACCAAACCGTCGCGCAGCTGGGCATGGGTCCTCTCAGGGAAGAGGTGCTTGGGGCGTTTGCGTCGCTCATCACAGATATTAACCCGCAGGTGCGTATGAACGCGCTCTCCCATCTGTCCAGCGCGGTGGAGGTTTTGACGGGTCACGCAACATCGGTGGACTCGGACATGGAGGGTGACACTGCCGAGGCCCGTACCCGCCGCCGCGAGTCCCGGCCAGGCTCTTTTTCGCCCGCGGACGAAGACGTGGGTGCGCTGGAGCTGGCGCCCTTCTTTGCATCGCTCGTGCCGGTGGCGCAAGACTCGTGGCGAACGCAGGAGCTGCTCGCCTCGCACATTGAGACCGTCTCCCATCGCATTCCCCAAGATGTGCTATGTGACCACCTGGCGCCGCTGCTTTTCCAGATGGCGCGGGAAAGCACCTACCTGGTCCGCAAGGCGTCCATGCGGGCACTTGTCCGTGCGATGCGCTTCATTTCTGACGTTCGCCGGCGGGACCATATTGTCAAGCACTTCCGGACTGAGTGGGCCCGCGGGAAGGTGTACTGGACACGTCTTGCCTACACTGACGGCGCAGCGGCCGCCCTGGATGTGTACTCGTCCACCCTTTTCCGGGTCCTGTTTGGTGACGAGCTCATCACCCTGGCTGACGACGCTGTGCCGAACGTGCGGCTGCGGGTTGCGACCATCTTGCCCCGTGTCGCTGCGGCCTACGCCGCGGCGCGGCCCGATAGTGACAACGGCGTGGTTGTGGGCTCCGCGCTCGAGGAGGAGGCGGCGAACCGCAAGTCCATGACGGATGTTCTTGCTGCTCTGGATCGCCTCTCCTCTGACCCCGACACGGGGGTGGCGACCGTGGCGCGGGCGGGCCAGGCTTCTGTGGTCGCCGGCTGCACGCGCATGACCGATGCGCAAGTTGCCGAGGACGAATCGCGGGCCGTCGCGGAGACGCTCTTCTTTGTGAAGCGCAGCGTCAAGCCGCTCATCCCCCTCCACCTCATTCCCGGCACGTCCTCACTGGGCGGCGACCCTGGTGTGGTCGGCGGTCCCGCCAATGGCGTTGCACCGGGCGCCACCGGAGCTACTCCCACTGGCGACGACGCAGCCGATGGCGTGTTCCGGGGGACTCATGGCAGCGAAGCTCTCGGCAGTCGCGGCGGGGGTGGCTTGCCCGGCGGTACCGGCCACCCGCACGCCACCGCCCAGGCTGGGGGCTCACCAAAGTTAAGTCCCCGGCAGCCGCCGTCAATGGGTGGCGCCAAGGCGCCCCCGCTGATGGGCCGCACGAGCGTGGACGGCGCGATTGGCGCACGCCGCTCCAGCGTCGTACCCACCCCCCGGGACGGTGCCAGTGGCGGGGCGCAGGGGAGCTCCGCGCTGCCGAAGTCGTCTATCCCCCCCGCACCAGGCGGGATGGGTGGCACCACCATTGGGCCGGGCCGGGTCTCCACGTCGGCCCGCCCGTCCAAGGTGGCGCCGGTTGGCGCCAATGGGGTTGTGAGTGGGGCGGCACCGGCCACCGCCACGTCCGGAGCTAGCGCCAGGACAGGTGCGTCGGCGAAGAACACCTCGGCAGCGGGCGCGCCGCCAGGGTCGGCAGCAGGGCGGAGACCGGGCAAGCCACCAAAAAAGGGTGGCTTCTGTTGCTTTGGGGGGGGGGGCGCGGTGGACTAGTCGGGGGGGTGGAGCGTGCGCGAGCTCTTCTCTCAACCCTTTCGGTCGTGCTTCTGTGCGCGCGGCTCTTCGTCGGAGCGTGCTTGTTGGCTCCTCGCAGTGGCATTGGTCTCCGTCTTCTACACCTCTCGCTGTCCACTGCGCTGCTCGTGCAGCCTCTTTTTGTTTCTCTCAGCTTTCGTTTCTCTGCTCGTTCTCTATTCCGTATCCCAGTAAAACTTTTCAAACGTCTGCCTTGTGAGCCAATCATCGCTCAGCAATCGCTTGGGTACATACTTGAGATTGCTTTGAGATACCAAAGCTGCGCTCAAAGCTGGCAGTCGCGTACATGTCGCCACTTTGCCATCCATGTGCCATCACCAACAACTCACACCCTTGCCGCACCCCTGCTCTAGCCGTGCACCCCTCTTGTCCTCAATCGCTACTGCAGCTGGGTTCCTGTGCACGCGCAGCTGTTTGTTACTTCTTGTCCCTGTTGTTCCCTATCTGCGACGTACCATGGCCATTGCGGTACGTTTGTCCCGGTTGGTTTGGCGCGACGACCGCCCCCAGTCGATGAATCCAGTCCCTCGGGTATGACTGGCGCGTTGCCCGACGTACCGCTCTGATGGAACGGCTGAGGCCTTGTCGATGGCTCTCATGAACTAAGAAGAATTGCTCTCGTGTGCGAGTCTGCTCTCTCTCCTCTTTTCTTCTCCTCCATGGATCTCTTTCCCCGTCCTGTCGCACATTATGGCTCGCCACTTGCAGGACGTGTTTAACGAGGCTGCCGAGCGGGTGAAGCAGCTGAAGGAGGCGTCGAACGCTGACCGGCTGCACCTGTACGGCTACTTCAAGCAGAGCACCATTGGCGACGTCAATATTCGTACGTTCTGCTCTATTGGTTGATCTGTCACTCTCCGTGGTTACTCGCTATGTGTTTGTGTGGGGTATGGCGACACTTGTTGGGTATTAATCTCTCTACTGGGTAGTGCGAGCTGTGACGAAGAACGCATGTTCTGTCGTCTATCTTTGGTGTGTTTGAGCATCTGACCTGACGCTCCACGGGCTCCGCCAATGTCTTGGTCTGCATGAGTTCGCGTGTTTGCTTTTGCTCTGCTGCTGTTTGATGATGTCGATCCGCAGCCCGGCCCGGTGGCCTCTTCAATCAGGAGGCCAAGGCCAAATTTGACGAGTGGACCAAGCGCAAGGGTACGGCCCAGGAGGACGCCATGAAGGAGTACATCAAAAAGGTGGACGAGCTCTGCGGCACCAGCTTTGAGTCCAAGATGTAGGTGTGCTGAAGAGCCGGGGCGCCCCGTTGGTGTGTCTCCTGTCCTCTTCTTGTTTTGCCAAGTCGCTTTGACCACGAGCAGTTGAGTCGCATCGATCAGCCACTATGAACTCGTGTAGATAATTGACGCCAGTAAGTAGCGTTAGTACGAAGGTGTTTTGCGGCCATGAGTGCAGCGGCTCTCGATCCAATCGTGGTTGTCACCCAGTTCTCGATCCAATCAGATGGCCCGCATGCCCAAAGATATTGTCGTTCGTCATTAGTCTGGAACGCCTGCGTGGGCTACAAGGCCGGTCCGCGGCGGCATCTTCGTTTCAGCAGCTGGGTGTGCAGTCGCGCTTTCGCTGTGGATCGCTGTGGGTGGTGGCGGGGCCACCTGCTGGGGTGTTGCTCACAACCCAACCCCAGACATCCGCCGCCGCCGAAAGCCCGACCCACCGAGCCCCGCCGCAGCACTCGGAGCGTCGTTCTTTGGGGGTTCATGTATGTAGTCTGTGGCCTCAGGCGGCGTTCGCGCGAGACCGTGTCGGTGGGTTCGGGCGATGGGCCAAGGCTGGCCTACACCCACAGCGTAACCCTGAACTGGGGTGTCCCTGAACTGGGGTGTCCCTGAACTGGGGTGTCCCTGAGGTGCTATCGCCCGACGGGCGGCCCCCCCCCCACTAGGGGCACTGGCGCTGGTGTACCGTGAGACCTGATTTGTCCACTCGGAGGGCGGCGCCCGCGCCTCGCGCTCGCGTCCTCCAGGCGCCCCCGTGGTCTTGGCTGCGGTGAGGCGCACCCAAGTGCGCCACTTGCACACGCGGGCGCGTATGCACGTGCCGCGCTCGGGCGAGAGGGGACGTGCGCAGTCCTTGTCGCGAGTGCTGTCGTTCAGCTCTACTCGGCGGGGGACATCTTCCGTGGCGAGCGCGTCCACCTTTGGGCCCCTGGGCACGGGCGGTGGGGAAGGGGTGTGGGGGAGAGGGGGTGGTATTGCGCCGGAGATGCTCACCGGGGGCATCGGCTCCGTGCGGGATCCGCCGGACTGCCGGTAGCGCAAGTATTCACCGTGCGCTTGGCGTGGGACTCGTGGGCGGCGGTGGGCGCTTGTGTGTGGAGCTGTGTCGTTGTGGGTGGGCCAATCCACCATGGGGTAAGCACGAGAGTACACTGGGGGGATGTATCGCGCCACACGGTCGACGGTGTGGACTGCGGGGTTGGAGGCCGTGAGGAGCCGTGCCCTTTACCAACAACTGCCACAATTCTATACGGAGCGCCCTGTGGTGTGGGCGATTTTTTTGCGGCTTGTTAGTCTGCTTCGACGAGCGCGTTGCCAGCCGGTCTTCCGGGGAAGGCCCATCATCTGACATGGACCTGATGGATATGACCTGCTGGTATGGCCTGGATGTGCTTCCTTGCGAGCACAGCAACGCATCGGTGCGCAACTTCCCTTCCGACGCGACGCTCAACGCCGAGTCGGGCGCGGCTAAGAGCGCGAGGGGCGCTGCAGGGTCCGCCACTTCACTGTCTCCGTCGCGCCGGGAGCGGGGTGGCGCTGTGTTGGCGGGGGGGGAGGGGGAGGGGTGGACAGGTTCTGGGTCGCGAGCCATCGCGTCTGCGGCGCAGCCACCGCAAGCAGGAGGTAGGACTGAGGGACGCCTGTGGGTGGGTTGGAGAGGGAGATGTAAGGACACGTTCCACTGTGACTCTTTGGGAAGGGGGCAGAACTTCACACAACATCGTCCCAGTTTAGCACGCCAGTGTGTGAGAGTGGCCGTTGTGCCGATGGTGCTCCGTGACGCTCACGCGGGCCGTTTCGCTGTGTCCAGTGACCTGTCTCTGCTTCGGTTTGTGTTCTTTGCTTGCTCGGGAGGATTCAACGTGTAGCTTCTCATCTGGTGCCGGTGCAGCTACGGTATGAAGGCCCGGCGGATGCGGATGTAGCGGTAGCGGGCTCCTGGGACGGATGGACGGCCCGAGTGCCGCTCGCGTACATTGGCGGCGGGGTACACGCGCGTCTGTTGAACCTGGAACCTGGAACTCATCACTACAAGTACGTTGGTGAACAGGTGATGATGCGGTTGTACTCGCGTGGTGCCTCTTTGTGGTCGAGTCTGACGCGAAGATAGTGCACCAGCTGTCCCAAGATGCTATTGATAGGCGGCACATTCTGACTGGAATCCTGTGGTATTGCTTGTGTGGTTGCGCTGCTCTTTGGTGTGCCTTGCAGGTACATTGTGAACGGTGAATGGCATCATTATGCTGGTGCTCCGACGTCAGTCGATCCCATGGGCAACGTCAACAACCAACTCACAGCTGAGTTCTTGGCTGCCGACACTGGCAACACGGCAGTTCTCTCCACCGGTGAGATGGGGGTTGCAATCGGCGCTGATTTTCTTCTTGACGGTCCTATTGTGGACAAGGTCGGTGCTGGCATCCGCGCCAGCCGCGGTAGCGGTGGTTACGACAATGACGTGGGCAACACGCTCGAGAGCCTGTGTGGTAGCTCTTCGACTCGCGGAACGAGCACCAGTCCTGACCCTCCCACGCCTGGCGGCCGATCCGGGCCAATGGCTGCCGCCAGCGCCACGGGAATGACGCGACCTTGTCGATCGCCTGACCCGCCGCCCCAGTCAGCAGCCGTGGCGGCCCGCTCTGCGCCTGCATTCTCCCTCTCCGCTACAGCCTCGCGGCCGACACGGAAGGCCGAAGCCGCACCTGGAGGTGGGGGACCCACCCGGCCCGCTGCTCCCGGCACTCGGTATGGTCCAGTGGGAGGTGGGGCAGCTGCGGCGGCATCTACGGCGTCGGCGTTGGCTGCAGCGTCCATGGCGCCCGGTTCTCCTCCTGAGTCTTACACCTGCTCGGTCCCCCCTGACGTTTCAAAGGCCTGGCTGTCTGCTGGCGGCGGTTCCCTCCGCCGTACTGGCGCTGGCAACATGAACCCTCTGGCGGCTGCGGTAGCTGTGGGCGGCCACGCCGACGAGCCACCCGCCTTGCCGCCCATTCTCGTCACCCCGTCCATCCGGGCAGGGGTCACTACTGGCTGTTCCTCGGCGCCATTGGCGGCGTCGCGCCGCGACTCGATGGGCCACGTGCTCATCGGCCACCTGTTCGTCTCTCTCCAGACCACGCCTTCGCTCCCGCCACCGCCGCCTCCGGCGGGGCGGCATCGGCTGCCGTCGGGTCACGTGGCGGCGCGACATGTGCCGAGTAATGGCGCGGCGGCAGTGGACATATGGGAGGCTGGTGGTGATCAGTGTGTGGACGCAGAGGGGGCGGTGGTTGTGGCTGTCGTCCGGCGTTATGCGACCAAGCGGGTGACCAGTCTGGTGTATCTTCCTGAGACAGTGTCGTGAACTGTGACGTTGGCCGGGTTGACCTGATGTGAGGGAGGAGGGACCGCGAAGCGCGGCGGTGTATGTACATGTATATAAAAGAGGGAAGTGTAGTAGTAAGACCATGGTTGGCACCAATAAAATCGATACATTAAACTAAATAGAATTAATCATAGATTAATTATAGATTAATCAGTCGGCGTTTTCTCGTTTTTTTTGTATGTTTTTTAACTTTATTGCGGGACCCCCCCCCCCCCCCCCCCCGCCCTCCCACCGGGCGAGGCAATCTTTAGAAAGGCAGCGAGCCACCGCGCGGGCGCGCAGTCCGTCAAGGTCGGTCGCCTGCCGCCCCTCTCCCGCTCTCTCTCCACTGCCACCCGCCTACCTCCAAGCTTTGCTGCGTCCGCCGCCTGTGTCGCCGCCGCTGTTGCCCGCTCCGCCACGGGGTACAGGTCTGGCGCGACGGGCTGCGGGCCTGGCGGGGAGTGCGCACGCCTCCTCGGCACGATGTACGTGAGGAGGGAGGGCTCCTTGGCGGTGGTGCCTCTCATGTGGGCAGCGTGGGAGGTGGAGCGAGGTTGACAGGGTCGCTCAAATGCAAGTCCCCCTCCACATGGATAAAACACATCAATTAATTAAAATCGAGATTTAATATATTAATCTATAGATTAATCTATCTGGGTTGTAAAAAATCCTTTTTTTTTCCAACCATGACCTTACTGTAAGACACGGCAGGCATGAAGACGAACGCAGCGGTCCTCTGATGGCTTGCAGTACAGTCATTATTCGACTATATGAAGGGGGGCTAGGGGTTAAATCGGAATATCCTTTACAGCGGATTTGCAACGAGTGCGTGGACTGACAAACACCGCCGGGCGTCGCAGCAGTGTCGACCGATCAAATGACACGCTCGCAAGAAATCCGCGTCATAGGGTGAGGCGAGCAGGGCGCACCAGTCAGGCGCACAAGTTGCTTCCTACCCACGACCAGTCACAACCATAATAGCACGACGGCATCTACTCCTCGCACTCGTCCTCCCCCTCCCCTAGCGCCATGTCGACCGTCTCATCCAACGCCTCCACATCATTCTCCGCAGCAAACCACTGCTCAACAGCAGCGGAGCGCTCACTGTCAGACACACCCTCAAAATCGTCCCACAAGCGGCTCTTAGCCATCAAAGCTACCACCTCTGAAACGTCAGTGTGGACGTTATCCGCCACAGGTACGACCCCGTGCAGCTGCCGGCGCACTTCATCGGCTGCCTCGTCCGGCAAGACCTCCGCAGTGAGCCAGCAGTTAGCCAGCTGCACCGCAGTGACCTTCTCCAACTCCTCAGCGATATTCTTGGCGGCGTCCCTCCGGATGGTGTTGGTCGGCGGCGGCGTCAGCGAGAGGGATGAGCCGAATCGGTGAGGCGCACCCACGGTCAGTCCTGCGCAACGCATAAAATTATTAGCGAAGCTCCTCTGTGAAGCAGATGCCCTTGTTGTCGCGCTAACGCCAATTGATTGGTCCACGTGTTTGCAATATCAAATTGCTCCTGGCCACACGTTGATTCGGTTTGGCTTGCGTGGCTCGATGCGGGACCCGTCCGTGGTGTTCAGGCGGCAGCCTGCTGGCGTAGAGGGGGCGGCCGTCGCAGGGCGGGGGACGGCCGCCAGTGGGTGGGTACGGCAGCTGCAGGGGTGGCGGCGCGGCCGCCGCGGCGGTGGTGCCTGCTAGTGTCCCGCCGTCGCGGCGGGCATGGTCCGGCTCGCCCCGCCCTGGCCGGCGGGGCTCTCATTGATTACGTTGTTTCGCGCTGACGGATGTGGTGGTGCTGGCGGCAGCTGCGGCTGCGGCGGCAGCAGCTGCGGCGCTGGCGGCGGTGGAGACGGCGGGGGGTAGGGGGAGAGGGGAGCACCCACCACCACTCCAGCCACCACAGCCACGCCCATGCCCACCATGGGCATCCGCACGCAGTAGCCGTAGTTGCCGCCCTCCGCCCACCCTGCCCGGCCAAGCGCCACAATCGAGCAGAGGCTGCCCCCCCCCCCCCCCCACCCCCGCCCACCCCCCCAAGCAAGCACAGGCTATCCCGCCGCGACGCCGCCGCCGACTGCGCCGCGACCGACCCGCGGCGGCCCGACCACCGCCACTGCCACGCTAGCCGGCGGGCGGTGGGGGAGGCGGCGCGGGAGGGGCTCGGGGGGGGGGGGGGCCCCGCCGGTTGCCGCTGCCGCCCGCCGGCGGGCTGCCGGCGCCGTCGTCGCCGCCGGCGCAGCGGGGGGGGGTTTGGGGGGGAGCGTCCGCCGGCCGCACCCGCCGCCGCTGGGGGTGACGCTGGCGAGCCGCCGGCGGGGGGCGGTGCCGAGCGGCAGGCGGCCGGCCCCCATGTGGAGCGCAAAGGCGAGCCATGTCTCGGCACGCCGCCTCACGGTCAACACTGTCTGCGCCCGCGGATGTAGGCGCGCGCAGGCGACGTGGGTCGCCAGCACCACCACCTTCTCCGTCAACGCGAAACAATGTCAGAATGTTTCATGGAATATATGAATTATGAGAGGCCAAAATCAAACATTCCAAAAGCCTCTTAATCAAAACGAAAAACTCGTGTGTGCATGATACCCGGGCCACACGCAAGGCCGCATATGAAAATATTTCGTATAAAACGAAAAAATAAAAAGACTGCTAGAAAGAGTCCAGTATGTTTTCATGCCTCCACTCGCAAACATTTCCAGGCTCTCGAACAAGTGCCACGCGACAGGTCCTGCCACGGCACACCAGGCCAAGCCCCCCCTTGGACCTGAGCCCGTCGGAAACCCCCCCCCCCGCACTCCACCGCCGTCGTCGTCGGTACCTGCCCTCACGACGACGCCGCCCGCCGCCCCGCGTTGGTCGTGCACCCCCCCGTGTTGGCCGCGGCCCTGCGGACGACGCCGCCCACCATCCCGACGTCGCCCTCCGCCTCCCCGTGCCTGCCATCCACCCCTCCCGTGCTGGCCATCAACCCCCCGTGGCGGCCACCCACCCTCCCGTGTTGGCGCCGGCCCTCCTGACCTCGCCGCCCACCCTCCCGACGTTGCCGCCCGCCATCCCGTCGTGCTCGTCGACCCGCCCGATTTGTCGGCGGCCGTGTCGTCCACGCCGCCCACCCTCTCGACGACGCCAGCCGCCACCGCGTGGTGGCCGTCCCCCCCCCCGCGTCGGCAGCAGCCCCGCCGACGACGCCACCCACCCTCCCGACCACGCCACGTACATCTTCGTGTTGGCGGCTGTGCTCCCGTCCGGGCCACCGCACCCTCGACGAGGGCCTCCCACCCATCCCCCCCGCCGATCAGACGTCCACGTCTTCCTCCCCGTATCCCGTGGTGTGCGAGTCCGTGTGGCGGTGTGGGTCCGCGTACCTCGCGAAGGAGTTGGTGGGGGCGCGAGCGTGAGCGAGGAGTGTGCGGGGATTACATGACTGCATCTATGGATATTCTTCAGCCCCTGCCGGGAGGTGGTTCTGGGGATGACTGTGAGGGAGTGGCCAGCGCATCTCGGGCATCACCTGAGGTTGGACTGGGTGGATGTCGTACAGAAAGTACGGTCCGCCTGGACCAGGTAGATGGGTTGCCACCGGGACCTAGCCAGGACCGTGCGGAAGACGCGGTAGTGGACCATGGTGCATATAACGCCAGTGAGCGTTGTAAGAGTCGCCGCTCCCAGGCCGACGTCATGAAACGATCATGTGACACTCATGCTTTTGATGCCGTACGACCTGCTAGTGACCTTCTCGCAGATGCGGCGTCTGAGAGCGTCATTGACAGGCAAAGCAACATGACTGCTCGTCGCTCGCGGAAGAGAAAATACACACCACTCAGCGTGGGACCAAGAACAGTAATGGACGTAAGAAGGTATCGTAGCAAACTAGAGCAGCCACGCAGACCATGCTGCTCGTGCGGGGAAGTGCCCGGCACAGAGGCGTTCTCTACTTGGCCATTTCGGGTGTCTCAGCCTGGAACGTGCTTATCAGCCGAAGAAAAAGAAACACACCGCGTTCTGGCCGTGCTCACTACAGGAGAACGGTCGTACGACAAGAACTGGCTGTTCACTGATGCTATAGACACCGAGGAAAACACAGTCCTCATGTGTGCGACATGTCGTGTAGAGCTCCGGCACAACAGGATCCCCAAATTTTCGAAGCGGAATGGATTCGAAATGTTTGATCACTACCCGTCTGCAATAACGAACTTAGATGAGCTAGAGATTGCATTGTTAAGCATCGTGATCCCTACAAATCGGATTTTTCGGAGGAACGGCTACCAGCAGAAGCACAGTCTTGGCCAAACCATCACGTACTGGAACTGGGTTATGCGTGTGGCGGGCAGCATTCCACGGGATGCTGGCGACCCCAGTATCGTACTAATGCGAAACGAGCACGGGCGCTGTTTGCTGGACGACATGCCATTGCGCTTTGAAGTGATGCTGAACGGCATGAGATATTTAGAGCAGCACAACCGCCATTACACCCATATACCAACGAACGAGCAATCTCTGCGACAGTTATGCACAACATCTGCTCCTTTCATCGTTGAGACAGGCGTGGCGGAGACCGACGGGAGCGTGCATACTGACGAATGGGGAAGCGATGATGAGGCCCAGGAGGGCGCTGTGGAAAAGCACTTTAAGGTTCAATGTGTTGAGAGCGACGAAGAAGAAGACAGAACTGATATGAGGCGTGACGGGCACGAGACGGAATCTGAAACGACTCCCCAAAATATTTTCATCATTGATTCAACAGATCAGAAGCCTCTGCGCCAGATTGCTACAGAAGCGTTTTTAGGAAAGAATTACCCCATGGTGGGAGAGCTAGGGCATGACCCACAACACGGTTCTGGTCTAGACAAGCGAGCATTCTCCACACTCTACAGCAATGAGGGCCTGTACGAGATGGGGTTTCCTCATTTGTTTTATCGGGGCACAGGAGGACCGTCCCATACTCGACAGCGCCCAGTGAGTGAGAATGGGCTCGTTTCTCATTTGGTAAAGTTACACCACAGGCGATTCAGCCAGGATGCATCGTTTCTTTTCTTCGCGCACTCAGCGATCCAGAAGCGCACTGTCAACGGGGTGGTATCGTCTCTGGAAGAATCCCAAAATCTGAAGACATTGATAGAAGGGCTCATTGAAAGCATGGATCAATCAGATACAACCCGATTGGAAAAGTCTGCTGCATTGGACAAGTGCATTGATTCCATGACACCGCAGTTGACAACAGTGAAAGGATCGCCGGGCTACTGGCGATCAAAGTGTATGGAAGTACAAGCAATGGTTCGATCTCCTCTCCTGCGCCAGCCAACGTTGTTCATGACTTTAAGTGCGGCCGACTCGCTATGGCTCGACTTTCTGAGCCAGTGCCTCCCCAACAAAAAGCTTGATGAAGTAGCAGGGATGACCAAAACCGAGTGCTCCGAGATTCTGGCTGCAAACCCCGACTTGGAAGTCGAACATTTTAACATCCGCTGGACCGCGCTGTGGGATGACATCATCATGGGAGAAGGACGGCCTTTGGGTAACATAGTGGATTACTTCTGGCGAATTGAATTTCAACAGCGAGGATCTCCGCATGTCCACATGCTTCTATGGGTAGAAGGCGGGCCGGAATTGTCCTCTCTTTCCGATGGTGTCATTCCTGCCCAACTGCGGGAATACGTCGACAGGGTGGTCTCGGCCAAATTAAGCCCGGATGTAAGTGATGTTGACTTGTCCAAAGTGATGCACCCGTGCAAGATGCGAGCACCCGTGCACGAACTGTCTTGTCCTATTGCACAGACACACGTGGCGGTTCTCACACGATGTGTCCAGACTCATCGCTGCAACAAGTACTGCAAGCCGAAGGGCCGATATTCTACATGCAGGTTCGGATATCCTCGGACAAACAATGAAAACACTTCAGTCGAGCGCGTGTTCCGGAATGGAAAAACAAAACTGGTCGTTTCACCAGCCCGAAACGACTCTCACGTGAACGCGTACAACCCCAGCATTTTGTCCTGTTGGGGAGCAAACATGGATGTGCAAGTCTTGCTGGATGCGTATGGCGCTGCAATGTACACCGCATCATACTTGACAAAGCACGAAAAAAACAAGCACACACCCCGAATTCTGTACCAGCTCTCTAAAAGTGCTTCCAATCAATCGGTAAAACAGATGGTTCGGCGTATTATTTTGTCAGTGCTAAATACTCGAGAAGTGAGCGTGCAGGAGGCTTTGTGGATTCGAGCAGGAAAACAGTTGTGCAAATCCAGTCGCGTTTTTGTGACACTGCCCAGTCTGCATTTTTCCATTGGAGAAAATGCCGAGCAGACTCGCGGGCGTAGTATGTTTGTTTCCACGGACGGATCGGTTTGCCACACGAACGTTGTGGTTCTGTTTTACGTGCAGCGTCCGGATTCTTTGAACCATCTCTCCTTGTTTGAGTACACGACGAAGTACCGCCTGTCTCAAGTCGTGAGTGAGTCTTTGAAATTGAAATCACCTGTCCGGCAGTACAGATACGCGTCGCGGAGGCGAGACGATGCAATCGTTTTCATTCGCGCTCGAATCGATCATGCAGATGTTCAGTCCTTCAGCAAGGCCATGCTCTATCTTCATGTTCCCTGGCGATCACTGGATACCATAGTTCCACATGGACACGACCCTTCCATAGTTCTGACATTGGCTGCAGAGAGGGGTGATTGCTTGTCGCTACCAGCAATGATGAGACACTATGAGTCGCTGTCCACGCAGGAAGTGCAATTGAAAAACCAGCAATCTACGGACAGAGAGCAGGCAGAACACGAGAAAAGTACTTTCCACGTGGATGGCTTCTCAGGAAGTGACAACAGCGATGAGGATGAAGGAGATGAAAAATGGGATGCACGTGTAAATGATGTTGACGAGCGAGATATGGACGTGAGATTGGATACAGATCCAACTGGGTTGCCGTCTCTCGAGCAAATGACCATGCCAGGGACGCGCATCAGCCGCACTCGCCACACACAAACACCACAAGCCCGGCGCGCAATCGAGCTGACGAATAATATTCTCGCCTGCAAAGGCCGTATGGAAAGCGATGAAGAACAAAATGGTGATGGAATTGAGCCCTCAGCACCTGACCCTTGGGCACTTCTTAGAGACAGGGTCGATTCGTTAAATTCTGAGCAGAGGAAAGTATACGACACCGTCCACTCTGATCTCATCGGCGGAACGACTTCGAAACGCGTTGTTCTCATAGGCCCCGGAGGCACTGGAAAGTCGTATTTGATCGACACAATCGGCATGATGTTAGATATCCGTGCGACTGACAAGGCAGACAAAGACACCAGTATTTTCCGGCCTCGTCACTCCACACTTGTCAAGACTGCATATACGGGTGTTGCCGCAGCCAACATCGGCGGTATGACGTTACATAATGCGCTCGAAATAAAGGGGAGGAACATTGAATGTGACATAACTGACGCGTCCTTGACACGGCTCCAGCGGGATTGGCAGGACGTAGCTGTGCTTGTCATAGACGAAATAAGTTTTCTATCTCCACAAAATCTGTACGAGATCAGTGCCCGACTGGGCAACATATTCCCACACAAAAAGCACGTGCCTTTTGCTGGACTATACGTGATAATGGCTGGAGATCCATACCAACTGGGTCCAGTTGGAGGCAAGACGTTGTGGCCAAGGAACAATGAGCGTGGCTTGAGCGTGAAAGAACTTTTCGGACGTGAGTACTACTTGGAGCCTGACGAGTTCTTTGAGCTATCAATTGGCCAAAGAAATTTTGGTCCGTTTTATGAAGTTCTATCGCGACTGCGGGTTGGAGAATCCACGCAAGATGATATTGATCTGATAAACAAGAGGGTGCTACAGCCACAAGGACAGGCCTCCTCTGAGGCGTTCAAAGAGGCGGTCTTAGTCGTGGGGACGAACTGTGAGGCTGTGATGCATAACGAGGCGATGCTGCTGGCTGCATGCCAGGCAGCCAACAGTAATGCAGAAGAAAAAAGAACGGTCAGGGTGTGGACGCACGTGAAGCTCAGCAGAAAAACAAAAGAGGGCCTGACGAGGGCTGACCAAGCCCAAATTATTTCCAGGTGCTTGACACGGCATCGGACGGCTGGAGCAAGCGAAAAATTCATTGCGAACGCGTTCTGCACTTTTAAAGGTGATCGAGTACGCTTGAATGAGAATATTTGTGTGGAACTCAATCTGTACAATGGGGCTTGCGGGACTGTCATGGAGGTGTTCAGTTCGCCCACGGTGGACCCACATGAGAGTCGTCAAGCCGCCGCCTCTCGCATGGCAGAAAGCTCAGATGTTATCGACCTCCCTGTACTCATCTTGCAATTGGATGAAGGTTGCTACCGCGGTCCTTCCATTTCGCAGAAGGCACCTCGAGTGATTGCCATCGAAGCTCGCAAGTTCTACATTGTGAAGCCTTACTCAGCAGTTCTGTGGCAGCTACCACTCGTTCCGGCACACGCCTCAACGGTTCATAAAGTACAATCTCTGACTCTGCCAGGGATTGTTATGGACGCCATCCGATTCCGAGCTGCATGTTCTGTGTACGTCGCATTGTCAAGGGTTCAAGAACTGCGACATCTGGCGCTTGTCCGACCGCTGACGTGGAACGACATTGAGAAACACAAGCGAGAAATCGATATGATTTCAAATCATATGGAGCACTTTCGCAACCGTTCATAGCGGCACCACGCCTGTACTTTTCCGACCTTCGCCGGCATCGCTCATGGCTGCAGACACTGAACGCTCCGCTCCTGCCTGCCGTTAACCGACGACGCCAGCCCCGATGCACTCTCACCCGCCAAGGACCATAGCGCTGTCGGACCCTCGGGTCAGCACGTACAGGCTCGCCACGGTCCCCGCCCAAACTTTTATGATCACCCGGTGGGCAATCCTCGGCACCAGCCACGGTGCGTTCATCCCCCTCATCGCCAACATCTGTACGGTCTTCGGGCGGGTGCTGCATGGTTCCGTGAGCCCACTGTGCCGGACCACCACCCGACCACCAACCAACAGAGTACTTTAGGTCGCCCCAGCTCGTCCCCGTGCTGTCCGCCATGTCGCGTTGCCGCGGACACAGCGTGTCGGGCTCAAATCCATCAGCCAATGAGAATTCTTAGAAAACAAATCTCAAATAGTATGCTGTGATTCCTGGCTTCCACCACTTTAGTGCGAACACTCGGCAACTGGGCACCACGCGGCACCGTGATGCACGATGTCGGCGTTGTCCAATCACAAGCAAACAACGCAGAGACGGTCGTATGCAATGATGAAAAGCAAAAAAAAAAAAAAAAACCATGCTTTCGGGCCTTGACAGTTGATTGGCAGCCGAGGCCGGCCGCACGACTCGACCAGATATTTTGGTCGGCCCCTCTGTCCGCCCACGACCTCCGCTCCGGTGTCTTCCACAACCCATTCAGCAGCGCTGCTGTCCAGCTGTGCGCGGCCAGTACGGGTGCGGTTTTTTCTTCCCCAGGCCGCACTATAAATAGGTTCTCACGGCGGTCAGCGGTGCGGATCCCCCCCACGACCGTAACGTACCGTGCTTTGCGCGCCACTTCTCGCAGTAATCCACACACCTCTCCTCCACCCGTTTCCACCCTCCTTCCCATCATGGTGACCGGGCCCATCAATAAGTTTCTTGCGCGGGGCTCACAGCACCCGCGTTCCCAGGCGTCTCCTGGCCGCGTGTTCACGGCGCCCAAGCTCTCCGCGGTCGCCAGCACCTTCGTCGGAAACCTGTCGTTCTCGGCCTGCCTTTCATCCGCTTTTCTGCCGCCGGGCATGACAGCACGCTCCCTCGCCGAGTACAGCAAGGGTGGCGCTGTGATTTTTTACGACGCAACCGCGCCACTTAAGCTGCTTTTGACGCCGGACCAGAATCGTCACTTCCTCGCCTGCATTGAGCGCGGCGTGTGCAAGATCGGAGACGTACGATTTTTTTTTGCTCCCCCGCTGCGTTTCTATCGACTCGTATTTTATTATTGGTATTGGTATGGTTGCCATTGATCATTGGAGGAGACCGTGCCTAACTAATTTTCGATGCATGGATGAATCGCTACATTGGTATTTTAAGCGGATGTCTTTTTTGGTGCTCTCTCGGCTTGTTCTTTTTTGTCACTCGTCAACCGCTACAGGTCGTCACCGTGAAGGTGCACACCGCCATGCTGTCGCAGCCGGAGCCGCACACCCTCCGCGCCGCTAGCAACATGGTGCTGGCGGTGGCGCCGACAGGCTGCCCCGGCATTTTCATGGACTCCCTTCCCATCCCGCTGGCCTGGGCGAAGTCTTTGCCTCCGTGGTGTGTCTTTTCGTCCGTCCTCACCCTCAACATGCAGACGATCCGGTCCATGGGCGCGACATCCTCAGTGCAGGTCGTCGACCGCGTCGGCGAGCACGCCATGCTCACCATGCCGTCGTGGAACCTGTCAAACCTCTGGGGGGAGCTAAATCGCGTCACCCTCACCGACGTGCTATTTCCGTCACTCTGCAGCCCGTCCAACGCTTCCCGAGCCTTCCACTTCGGTGACGGGGCGACCGTCGAGGGTGTGTTCAAAGAGGTCAATTTCACGACAGGCATGACCTTTAACCAGACATACTGGTGGGTCCCTATGGTCTCCACCCCCGTGCCTACCCTGGAGGCAGACCGCATCGCCCGCGAATGGATGGCATATGCGGAGCCCGGTGCCAACAACGTGTTCTACGACCTCGTGCCCGTGGACGTCGGCGCCGCGGCGGAACGCTGTCGTTGACCTCGTGGCGGACGAAAGCACGGCCTCACCAACTTCCGCACTGCTGGGCGCCGCCGCCGTCGCGCGGGTGAGGAGGAGGCGGAGGAGGAGGAGGAGGACAGGTCGCCTGCGGGTGCGCCTGTTGACGCGGCACCTGGCGCTTCTGGTGGTGGCGACATGATTACATCTTATAGTGGATCGGCCGACACGACCGACGTGTCGGCCCGCCGTCTGTGATTGTCCTGACACGGTTGTGGTCACGTGAGGAGAGAGAGGGGTACACATGCGCGTTGCGAGAGAGAGGGATAAACATGCACGTTGCGTTCAAAATACAGGCCCGCAGTGCAGCACTCCCAGCGCCGCGGGCACATGACACAAAATCGACCGCCCCCCGCTGGCCCCCTCATGGCCGCCTCAGCGCCCGTCCGCGGCCGCCCGCGCCGCCGTCGACGGGGGAGACGAGCGGCGGCGCCACGGCGGCGGCTGGGGCGGAAGTGGCGAGTGGCGGGCGGCGGCGGCGACGGCAGCCGGCGCGCCGGCCGTACCCGTCGGGGCAACGGAAGCAGAGAGTCGGTGCGTGCGCAGGGAGGGCGGAGGCGGCCGCATGCTGCTGTCGGGGGGTGGGCAATCACCCCCCGGTGGCCCCCCCCACAGCTGCCACGCGCGACGCCACCGCTCTGGGGTGGGGAGCGGGCGGCCGCTACCGGAGAGGGGGCGACCGCAGGCGGTTGCGGCCGGAATGGGGCGCCCCCGCCGCTGTGGCGGGCGCGCGCGGAGGCGGCCTCCCCTCCCCTGCCGCCGTTGCAGGGACGACGCACCGGCGCACACCCGCGCCGCTGCTGCCGGCGGCGGCGCCAAGCGCAGGTGCCCAGACGACCGGGGCGCGCCCGCCCGTGGTCTTGAGCGGGGGCGTCCGCAGCAAAGAAAGGGGCAGCAGGTGCCCAGCGCAGGGGGAGGGGGAAGGCAACGGCGCGGCGTCGACCGAGGTTGCCCCCGCCACCGACAGGTCCACGGGCGATGCCCCGCCGGCGGGCCGCGAAGCCGGCCGTCAAGCACCCCCCCCCTTCCCCCTTGGCAGCCCCTCAAGGCGGCTAAGCAGCCTGCGTAGCGCGTCGCCACACGACAGCTGGCCAAGACCATCCACAAGTGGGCCGCCGCCGCCGCCGCTCACCAGCGCCCCCACCCGCGGGGGGCAGGCCGCCCGGCCGCCGGCAACGGGCCGTCCCCCGCCCCTCCCCCCCCCCCCCCCGCACGACCCCCGCCGGACGCCCCGCGCAGGGACAGCCGCCGTCGCCGCCCGCTCACAGCCGACGCTTGGGGGCACGCCATCCACGGATGGGGTCGCCGCCGCCGCCACCAGCGCCC
>CM020618.1:23549099-23644977 GCA_009829735.1 Pyropia yezoensis
TTATCAGCCGAAGAAAAAAGAAACACACCGCGTTCTGGCCGCGCTCACTACAGGAGAACGGTCGTACGACAAGAACTGGCTGTTCACTGATGCTATAGACACCGAGGAAAACACGTCCTCATGTGTGCGACATGTCGTGTAGAGCTCCGGCACAACAGGATCCCCAAATTTTCGAAGCGGAATGGATTCGAAATGTTTGATCACTACCCGTCTGCAATAACGAACTTAAATGAGCTAGAGATTGCATTGTTAAGCATCGTGATCCCTACAAATCGGATTTTTCGGAGAACGGCTACCAGCAGAAGCACAGTCTTGGCCAAACCATCACGTACTGGAACTGGGTTATGCGTGTGGCGGGCAGCATTCCACGGGATGCTGGCGACCCCAGTATCGTACTAATGCGAAACGAGCACGGGCGCTGTTTGCTGGACGACATGCCATTGCGCTTTGAAGTGATGCTGAACGGCATGAGATATTTAGAGCAGCACAACCGCCATTACACCCATATACCAACGAACGAGCAATCTCTGCGACAGTTATGCACAACATCTGCTCCTTTCATCGTTGAGACAGGCGTGGCGGAGACCGACGGGAGCGTGCATACTGACGAATGGGGAAGCGATGATGAGGCCCAGGAGGGCGCTGTGGAAAAGCACTTTAAGGTTCAATGTGTTGAGAGCGACGAAGAAGAAGACAGAACTGATATGAGGCGTGACGGGCACGAGACGGAATCTGAAACGACTCCCCAAAATATTTTCATCATTGATTCAACAGATCAGAAGCCTCTGCGCCAGATTGCTACAGAAGCGTTTTTTAGGAAAGAATTACCCCATGGTGGGAGAGCTAGGCATGACCCACAACACGGTTCTGGTCTAGACAAGCGAGCATTCTCCACACTCTACAGCAATGAGGGCCTGTACGAGATGGGGTTTCCTCATTTGTTTTATCGGGGCACAGGAGGACCGTCCCATACTCCGACAGCGCCCAGTGAGTGAGAATGGGCTCGTTTCTCATTTGGTAAAGTTACACCCACAGGCGATTCAGCCAGGATGCATCGTTTCTTTTCTTCGCGCACTCAGCGATCCAGAAGCGCACTGTCAACGGGGTGGTATCGTCTCTGGAAGAATCCCAAAATCTGAAGACATTGATAGAAGGGCTCATTGAAAGCATGGATCAATCAGATACAACCCGATTGGAAAAGTCTGCTGCATTGGACAAGTGCATTGATTCCATGACACCGCAGTTGACAACAGTGAAAGGATCGCCGGGCTACTGGCGATCAAAGTGTATGGAAGTACAAGCAATGGTTCGATCTCCTCTCCTGCGCCAGCCAACGTTGTTCATGACTTTAAGTGCGGCCGACTCGCTATGGCTCGACTTTCTGAGCCAGTGCCTCCCCAACAAAAAGCTTGATGAAGTAGCAGGGATGACCAAAACCGAGTGCTCCGAGATTCTGGCTGCAAACCCCGACTTGGAAGTCGAACATTTTAACATCCGCTGGACCGCGCTGTGGGATGACATCATCATGGGAGAAGGACGGCCTTTGGGTAACATAGTGGATTACTTCTGGCGAATTGAATTTCAACAGCGAGGATCTCCGCATGTCCACATGCTTCTATGGGTAGAAGGCGGGCCGGAATTGTCCTCTCTTTCCGATGGTGTCATTCCTGCCCAACTGCGGGAATACGTCGACAGGGTGGTCTCGGCCAAATTAAGCCCGGATGTAAGTGATGTTGACTTGTCCAAAGTGATGCACCCGTGCAAGATGCGAGCACCCGTGCACGAACTGTCTTGTCCTATTGCACAGACACACGTGGCGGTTCTCACACGATGTGTCCAGACTCATCGCTGCAACAAGTACTGCAAGCCGAAGGGCCGATATTCTACATGCAGGTTCGGATATCCTCGGACAAACAATGAAAACACTTCAGTCGAGCGCGTGTTCCGGAATGGAAAAACAAAACTGGTCGTTTCACCAGCCCGAAACGACTCTCACGTGAACGCGTACAACCCCAGCATTTTGTCCTGTTGGGGAGCAAACATGGATGTGCAAGTCTTGCTGGATGCGTATGGCGCTGCAATGTACACCGCATCATACTTGACAAAGCACGAAAAAAACAAGCACACACCCCGAATTCTGTACCAGCTCTCTAAAAGTGCTTCCAATCAATCGGTAAAACAGATGGTTCGGCGTATTATTTTGTCAGTGCTAAATACTCGAGAAGTGAGCGTGCAGGAGGCTTTGTGGATTCGAGCAGGAAAACAGTTGTGCAAATCCAGTCGCGTTTTTGTGACACTGCCCAGTCTGCATTTTTCCATTGGAGAAAATGCCGAGCAGACTCGCGGGCGTAGTATGTTTGTTTCCACGGACGGATCGGTTTGCCACACGAACGTTGTGGTTCTGTTTTACGTGCAGCGTCCGGATTCTTTGAACCATCTCTCCTTGTTTGAGTACACGACGAAGTACCGCCTGTCTCAAGTCGTGAGTGAGTCTTTGAAATTGAAATCACCTGTCCGGCAGTACAGATACGCGTCGCGGAGGCGAGACGATGCAATCGTTTTCATTCGCGCTCGAATCGATCATGCAGATGTTCAGTCCTTCAGCAAGGCCATGCTCTATCTTCATGTTCCCTGGCGATCACTGGATACCATAGTTCCACATGGACACGACCCTTCCATAGTTCTGACATTGGCTGCAGAGAGGGGTGATTGCTTGTCGCTACCAGCAATGATGAGACACTATGAGTCGCTGTCCACGCAGGAAGTGCAATTGAAAAACCAGCAATCTACGGACAGAGAGCAGGCAGAACACGAGAAAAGTACTTTCCACGTGGATGGCTTCTCAGGAAGTGACAACAGCGATGAGGATGAAGGAGATGAAAAATGGGATGCACGTGTAAATGATGTTGACGAGCGAGATATGGACGTGAGATTGGATACAGATCCAACTGGGTTGCCGTCTCTCGAGCAAATGACCATGCCAGGGACGCGCATCAGCCGCACTCGCCACACACAAACACCACAAGCCCGGCGCGCAATCGAGCTGACGAATAATATTCTCGCCTGCAAAGGCCGTATGGAAAGCGATGAAGAACAAAATGGTGATGGAATTGAGCCCTCAGCACCTGACCCTTGGGCACTTCTTAGAGACAGGGTCGATTCGTTAAATTCTGAGCAGAGGAAAGTATACGACACCGTCCACTCTGATCTCATCGGCGGAACGACTTCGAAACGCGTTGTTCTCATAGGCCCCGGAGGCACTGGAAAGTCGTATTTGATCGACACAATCGGCATGATGTTAGATATCCGTGCGACTGACAAGGCAGACAAAGACACCAGTATTTTCCGGCCTCGTCACTCCACACTTGTCAAGACTGCATATACGGGTGTTGCCGCAGCCAACATCGGCGGTATGACGTTACATAATGCGCTCGAAATAAAGGGGAGGAACATTGAATGTGACATAACTGACGCGTCCTTGACACGGCTCCAGCGGGATTGGCAGGACGTAGCTGTGCTTGTCATAGACGAAATAAGTTTTCTATCTCCACAAAATCTGTACGAGATCAGTGCCCGACTGGGCAACATATTCCCACACAAAAAGCACGTGCCTTTTGCTGGACTATACGTGATAATGGCTGGAGATCCATACCAACTGGGTCCAGTTGGAGGCAAGACGTTGTGGCCAAGGAACAATGAGCGTGGCTTGAGCGTGAAAGAACTTTTCGGACGTGAGTACTACTTGGAGCCTGACGAGTTCTTTGAGCTATCAATTGGCCAAAGAAATTTTGGTCCGTTTTATGAAGTTCTATCGCGACTGCGGGTTGGAGAATCCACGCAAGATGATATTGATCTGATAAACAAGAGGGTGCTACAGCCACAAGGACAGGCCTCCTCTGAGGCGTTCAAAGAGGCGGTCTTAGTCGTGGGGACGAACTGTGAGGCTGTGATGCATAACGAGGCGATGCTGCTGGCTGCATGCCAGGCAGCCAACAGTAATGCAGAAGAAAAAAGAACGGTCAGGGTGTGGACGCACGTGAAGCTCAGCAGAAAAACAAAAGAGGGCCTGACGAGGGCTGACCAAGCCCAAATTATTTCCAGGTGCTTGACACGGCATCGGACGGCTGGAGCAAGCGAAAAATTCATTGCGAACGCGTTCTGCACTTTTAAAGGTGATCGAGTACGCTTGAATGAGAATATTTGTGTGGAACTCAATCTGTACAATGGGGCTTGCGGGACTGTCATGGAGGTGTTCAGTTCGCCCACGGTGGACCCACATGAGAGTCGTCAAGCCGCCGCCTCTCGCATGGCAGAAAGCTCAGATGTTATCGACCTCCCTGTACTCATCTTGCAATTGGATGAAGGTTGCTACCGCGGTCCTTCCATTTCGCAGAAGGCACCTCGAGTGATTGCCATCGAAGCTCGCAAGTTCTACATTGTGAAGCCTTACTCAGCAGTTCTGTGGCAGCTACCACTCGTTCCGGCACACGCCTCAACGGTTCATAAAGTACAATCTCTGACTCTGCCAGGGATTGTTATGGACGCCATCCGATTCCGAGCTGCATGTTCTGTGTACGTCGCATTGTCAAGGGTTCAAGAACTGCGACATCTGGCGCTTGTCCGACCGCTGACGTGGAACGACATTGAGAAACACAAGCGAGAAATCGATATGATTTCAAATCATATGGAGCACTTTCGCAACCGTTCATAGCGGCACCACGCCTGTACTTTTCCGACCTTCGCCGGCATCGCTCATGGCTGCAGACACTGAACGCTCCGCTCCTGCCTGCCGTTAACCGACGACGCCAGCCCCGATGCACTCTCACCCGCCAAGGACCATAGCGCTGTCGGACCCTCGGGTCAGCACGTACAGGCTCGCCACGGTCCCCGCCCAAACTTTTATGATCACCCGGTGGGCAATCCTCGGCACCAGCCACGGTGCGTTCATCCCCCTCATCGCCAACATCTGTACGGTCTTCGGGCGGGTGCTGCATGGTTCCGTGAGCCCACTGTGCCGGACCACCACCCGACCACCAACCAACAGAGTACTTTAGGTCGCCCCAGCTCGTCCCCGTGCTGTCCGCCATGTCGCGTTGCCGCGGACACAGCGTGTCGGGCTCAAATCCATCAGCCAATGAGAATTCTTAGAAAACAAATCTCAAATAGTATGCTGTGATTCCTGGCTTCCACCACTTTAGTGCGAACACTCGGCAACTGGGCACCACGCGGCACCGTGATGCACGATGTCGGCGTTGTCCAATCACAAGCAAACAACGCAGAGACGGTCGTATGCAATGATGAAAAGCAAAAAAAAAAAAAAAACCATGCTTTCGGGCCTTGACAGTTGATTGGCAGCCGAGGCCGGCCGCACGACTCGACCAGATATTTTGGTCGGCCCCTCTGTCCGCCCACGACCTCCGCTCCGGTGTCTTCCACAACCCATTCAGCAGCGCTGCTGTCCAGCTGTGCGCGGCCAGTACGGGTGCGGTTTTTTCTTCCCCAGGCCGCACTATAAATAGGTTCTCACGGCGGTCAGCGGTGCGGATCCCCCCCACGACCGTAACGTACCGTGCTTTGCGCGCCACTTCTCGCAGTAATCCACACACCTCTCCTCCACCCGTTTCCACCCTCCTTCCCATCATGGTGACCGGGCCCATCAATAAGTTTCTTGCGCGGGGCTCACAGCACCCGCGTTCCCAGGCGTCTCCTGGCCGCGTGTTCACGGCGCCCAAGCTCTCCGCGGTCGCCAGCACCTTCGTCGGAAACCTGTCGTTCTCGGCCTGCCTTTCATCCGCTTTTCTGCCGCCGGGCATGACAGCACGCTCCCTCGCCGAGTACAGCAAGGGTGGCGCTGTGATTTTTTACGACGCAACCGCGCCACTTAAGCTGCTTTTGACGCCGGACCAGAATCGTCACTTCCTCGCCTGCATTGAGCGCGGCGTGTGCAAGATCGGAGACGTACGATTTTTTTTGCTCCCCCGCTGCGTTTCTATCGACTCGTATTTTATTATTGGTATTGGTATGGTTGCCATTGATCATTGGAGGAGACCGTGCCTAACTAATTTTCGATGCATGGATGAATCGCTACATTGGTATTTTAAGCGGATGTCTTTTTTGGTGCTCTCTCGGCTTGTTCTTTTTTGTCACTCGTCAACCGCTACAGGTCGTCACCGTGAAGGTGCACACCGCCATGCTGTCGCAGCCGGAGCCGCACACCCTCCGCGCCGCTAGCAACATGGTGCTGGCGGTGGCGCCGACAGGCTGCCCCGGCATTTTCATGGACTCCCTTCCCATCCCGCTGGCCTGGGCGAAGTCTTTGCCTCCGTGGTGTGTCTTTTCGTCCGTCCTCACCCTCAACATGCAGACGATCCGGTCCATGGGCGCGACATCCTCAGTGCAGGTCGTCGACCGCGTCGGCGAGCACGCCATGCTCACCATGCCGTCGTGGAACCTGTCAAACCTCTGGGGGGAGCTAAATCGCGTCACCCTCACCGACGTGCTATTTCCGTCACTCTGCAGCCCGTCCAACGCTTCCCGAGCCTTCCACTTCGGTGACGGGGCGACCGTCGAGGGTGTGTTCAAAGAGGTCAATTTCACGACAGGCATGACCTTTAACCAGACATACTGGTGGGTCCCTATGGTCTCCACCCCCGTGCCTACCCTGGAGGCAGACCGCATCGCCCGCGAATGGATGGCATATGCGGAGCCCGGTGCCAACAACGTGTTCTACGACCTCGTGCCCGTGGACGTCGGCGCCGCGGCGGACGCTGTCGTTGACCTCGTGGCGGACGAAAGCACGGCCTCACCAACTTCCGCACTGCTGGGCGCCGCCGCCCGTCGCGCGGGTGAGGAGGAGGCGGAGGAGGAGGAGGAGGACAGGTCGCCTGCGGGTGCGCCTGTTGACGCGGCACCTGGCGCTTCTGGTGGTGGCGACATGATTACATCTTATAGTGGATCGGCCGACACGACCGACGTGTCGGCCCGCCGTCTGTGATTGTCCTGACACGGTTGTGGTCACGTGAGGAGAGAGAGGGGTACACATGCGCGTTGCGAGAGAGAGGGATAAACATGCACGTTGCGTTCAAAATACAGGCCCGCAGTGCAGCACTCCCAGCGCCGCGGGCACATGACACAAAATCGACCGCCCCCCGCTGGCCCCCTCATGGCCGCCTCAGCGCCCGTCGCGGCCGCCCGCGCCGCCGTCGACGGGGAGACGAGCGGCGGCGCCACGGCGGCGGCTGGGGCGGAAGTGGCGAGTGGCGGGCGGCGGCGGCGACGGCAGCCGGCGCGCCGGCCGTACCCGTCGGGGCAACGGAAGCAGAGAGTCGGTGCGTGCGCAGGGAGGGCGGAGGCGGCCGCATGCTGCTGTCGGGGGGTGGGCAATCACCCCCCGGTGGCCCCCCCACAGCTGCCACGCGCGACGCCACCGCTCTGGGGTGGGGAGCGGGCGGCCGCTACCGGAGAGGGGGCGACCGCAGGCGGTTGCGGCCGGAATGAGGGCGCCCCCGCCGCTGTGGCGGGCGCGCGCGGAGGCGGCCTCCCCTCCCCTGCCGCCGTTGCAGGGACGACGCACCGGCGCACACCCGCGCCGCTGCTGCCGGCGGCGGCGCCAAGCGCAGGTGCCCAGACGACCGGGGCGCGCCCGCCCGTGGTCTTGAGCGGGGGCGTCCGCAGCAAAGAAAGGGGCAGCAGGTGCCAGCGCAGGGGGAGGGGGAAGGCAACGGCGCGGCGTCGACCGAGGTTGCCCCCGCCACCGACAGGTCCACGGGCGATGCCCCGCCGGCGGGCCGCGAAGCCGGCCGTCAAGCACCCCCCCCCTTCCCCCTTGGCAGCCCCTCAAGGCGGCTAAGCAGCCTGCGTAGCCGCGTCGCCACACGACAGCTGGCCAAGACCATCCACAAGTGGGGCCGCCGCCGCCGCCACCAGCGCCCCCACCCGCGGGGGCAGGCCGCCGGCCGCCGGCAACGGGCCGTCCCCCCCGCCTCCCCCCCCCCCCCCCGCACGACCCCCCGCCGGACGCCCCGCGCAGGGGACAGCCGCCGTCGCCGCCCGCTCCACAGCCGACGCTTGGGGCACGGCCATCCACGGATGGGGTCGCCGCCGCCGCCACCAGCGCCCCCACCCACGGGGGCAGGCCGCCGGCCGCCGGCAACGGGCCGTCCCCCCCCCCTCCCCCCCCCCCCCCCGCACGACCCCCCGCCGGACGCCCCGCGCAGGGTACAGCCGCCGTCGCCGCCCGCTCCACAGCCGACGCTTGGGGCACGGCCATCCACGGATGGGGCCGCCGCCACCGCCACCAGCGCCCTCACCCGCGGGGGCAGGACGCCGGCTGGCGGCAACGGGCCGTCCCCCCGCCTCCCCCCCCCCCCCCCGCACGACCCCCCGCCGGACGCCCCGCGCAGGGGACAGCCGCCGTCGCCGCCCGCTCCACAGCCGACGCTTGGGGCACGGCCATCCACGGATGGGGCCGCCGCCACCGCCACCAGCGCCCTCACCCGCGGGGGAAGGCCGCCGGCTGGCGGCAACGGGCCGTCCCCCCCGCCTCCCCCCCCCCCCCCCGCACGACCCCCCGCCGGACGCCCCGCGCAGGGGACAGCCGCCGTCGCCGCCCGCTCCACACCCGACGCTTGGGGCACGGCCATCTACGGATGGGGCCGCCGCCGCCGCCACCAGCGCCCCCACCCACGGGGGTAGGCCGCCGGCCGCCGGCAACGGGCCGTCCCCCCCCCCTCCCCCCCCCCCCCCCGCACGACCCCCCGCCGGACGCCCCGCGCAGGGGACAGCCGCCGTCGCCGCCCGCTCCACAGCCGACGCTTGGGGCACGGCCATCCACGGATGGGGCCGCCGCCGCCGCCACCAGCGCCCCCACCCGCGGGGGCAGACCGCCGGCTGGCGGCAACGGGCCGTCCCCCCCCCCTCCCCCCCCCCCCCCGCACGACCCCCCGCCGGACGCCCCGCGCAGGGGACAGCCGCCGTCGCCGCCCGCTCCACAGCCGACGCTTGGGGCACGGCCATCCACGGATGGGGTCGCCGCCGCCGCCACCAGCGCCCCCACCCACGGGGGCAGGCCGCCGGCCGCCGGCAACGGGCCGTCCCCCCCCCCTCCCCCCCCCCCCCCCCCCGCCCCCCCCCCGGACGCCCCGCGCAGGGGACAGCCGCCGTCGCCGCCCGCTCCACAGCCGACGCTTGGGGCGCGACCATCCGCGGGCGGGGACGCCGCTCGCGGGGATCCTTGTGCTCTCTTGGCAGCAGGGGGGAGCGCGCGTGGCAGTGGTCGAGCGCACCGCCCACTCGCCCGGCCGCCACCGAAGGGGGGGGAGGGGGTGAGGGAGGGGCGCCCCGCCAGCGTCCCCGCTGGCCCGAACCGGGCGAGCCATCCCTGCGGGCTGCCGCCAGCCCCCGGCGGGCGGGGGTGCCGGTCTGGCCAGCGGGATCCGCCCGCCTGGCCCATCCGCCCGCCGCAGGGACTGGCACAGGCGGAGGCCGACTGCGCGCCCGGCGGCAGCCACGGCAGCGTCGACGGGGGGCCCCCCCGCGGGGTGCCAGACCGGCGGCGCCTCGCCGTGGACGAGGTCATGCGCCAGCACCACCCGCCGGCCAGAGGTGACCACGCCCATTGTAGTGAGTATCCGGGTCAATGGGAGCCCCCCCCCGGCCGCAAGGGGAGCTCATAGCGAAGCTCTGTACAAGTCCAGGGACAGAAAGTTTGAGAGAAATTTAGAACGGGCATGTAATGGTGTTCAAATGGGCGGCCGCTCCCTTGGGGGCGCGCAAGCAAGAAGAACAACACAGCGGCGCGGCCTTCTGTTTTTACTCGTTCTTCCTCTTTCGTCTGCCTCGTACATCTGTACGAATTTACTCCAATACATCGCCCCGGCTGGCCATTGCCAGCCGGTCGCCAACGCCCCTGGGTGCGCGGCTGCAACAGCCCGTGGCCGACGTCTCCTTCAGCAGCAGGCTGCCTCCCCACGTAGTATTGATACTCCCCCACCCCCCCGCCGACAACCCGCCCCACCAGGCACCGGCAGCCGCCTGCAGGACGCCCCGTGGAATGCTATACCTGTCCCCCCCCGCCGCCCCGAAGCACCCTCCGTCACTACTCACCCAGCCACACCCGCCCTTCACTTGGATCGAAGCCGCACCACACCGCTTCACCCAGCCACCACGCAAGGCAGCGATCGCCTGCCCCCCGTCAGAAGCTGACCTCTCGCGCGACTACAGCCGCCCCCCCCCAGACGGCGGCTGCCAGCCCGCGGCGCCCATCAAACACCCCCGCGGCGCCAACCACCGAGCCGGTTCGTGTTCCACGTTGCCTCTACCACGTGGCTTTCTCGAGGAGGGAGTTGGGTATTTGCGATTGCCATTTCAGTACAGTGGTATCGATGACGAAGTCCTGCTCTGTGTGCAAAGCTTCGCTATTAGCCCCCCCTCTCGCCCTGGGGGGGGCTTCCATTGATGGAGCAACTCTCTGGAAAACAGGAATCGCCCTCGGGCGAGGAAGCTTGATTATGTGACCCTGTCATATAATCGAGCCGCTTATAACCGAATAATGACTGTAACTGCGAAGAGCTTGCCGCCAATTGAACTTCTCTCCGTCTGTCAATTGATGATCTTTCAGGTGGGCCACCAACGGATGGTCACGATTGCATCTCACAGCTCTCGTGAACCGGCGTGTTCCTTCCACTTCGCTGGCAGAGCCGCTCGTCTCGGTGTGCCTGCTGTGGGACGCCACCACCATCCATTCCAAGCTGCAGTCTGGCCGCATCGTGCTGCCAGCGGCGTGCCTTCGTGCAGGCTGCAGTTCAACGACCGTGGACCGTGTGGCCGTCCTTCTTGCTACAACTATCGCTGCTGCGTCCACCCCGAGACCCGTTGTTGTTCCTGCGTCCTCCCCACCTTCGCGTTGGTCCACTGCCATGAAATCCACGGCCTTCCTCCCGCCGGCGACCGGCGACCTGGGCACCCGCCTCGCCGCCAGGGACCCTCGGCGAGCCGCGCGGCTGCCCTGCCGGCGCCCCGTTGTGATAACGGCGGAGGTGTTGCCATCTTCGCCGGGGCCGCCACGGCGGACGCCGGCCCCGCAGCGGTCGCAGCCGCCTTCCCTCTCCCGCCGCCAATGGCTGGCCACCTCGACCACAGCTGCCGCGGCGACTGCCGCGGGTCTGCTGCTTCCTCCCGGGGTGGCGGTGGCTGCCGAGGCGGGCGGCGCGACGGCTGGCGCCGCTGGCGGGGCTGCCCCCCGGCTTCGTCGGGATGAGCTTATTTATGACACCCACAGCGGCTCCTTCCTGCCTCCACACCCGCAGCAGCTGCTGTCGCGACGGGTGGTCGACAGCGGTCAAGGTTTCGGCGGCGCCGCCGCGGACAGCGACGCGGCTCGGATGGAGGCGGGGGCGGCAGCGGGGACGGGCACCGCTACGAGGACGGAGCTTGGGGCGGTGTCTGCGTCCCCTCTCTACCGCGTTCCCGCTCAGGTCGACCGGCTGGTCATTATTGGCGAGACGCACACGCACCCTACCCACCACCGCATCCAGTTGGACGTTATCCGCGCTCTTCACGATATGGCAAAGACCGCGACGGCTTCTGGTGGTGTTGGGCGTCCGGTGGTGGTGGGCCTCGAGCAGTTTCACCGTCAGCACACGCCCCACCTGGATTCGTACATTGGCGGCGACATCAGCCTCGCCCGTCTCTTGGCCCTTACCGACTGGTCCAACACCTGGGGCTACCCTGCTGCACTCTACACTCCCCTCCTCTCCTACTGCCGTGTCCACCGGGTAAGGGTAGTGGGACTCAACGCGCCTGGCAAGCTGGTTGCGGCTGTCGCCCGCGGGGGCCTCGACAGCCTCCCCGCGTCGGTCATGCCCTACCTCCCGGAAATGGACCTCGGCAACCGGGCCCACTTCGCACGCTTTGCCGCCAAGATGGCCGCTATGGGCGGTGCCGCTCATCACACCCGTGGTGGCGGCGGCGGGGGTGGTGGCGGCGGGGGCCCTCCCCTGTTTGACCCCACTGTCTTGCGCCACTACTACGAGGCAGAGACCCTCTGGGACGAGTACATGGCCGAGTCGGCGGCCACGGTTCTGGACGTCGACCCGGCATGCCGGCTGGTAGTCCTTGCGGGCACAGCGCACGTGGAGAACCGCGACGGCCTGCCCGAACGGGTGGAGCGGCGGGCGGGCGGGCGGGCGTTTACGGTTCTTCCCACGAGCGTGCGTTGGACGGTCGCGGCGGGGACGAGCGTGCCCGACATCGCGGCGCCGCTGGCAGGGGGAGGGCGGGTGGCCGACTGGATTTGGTATAGCCCCCGGGAGATTGACCTAGTCTGAAGAGGGCAGGGGAGGAGGGTGCCATGGGGGTGGGTGTGGGGGGTGCGTTGAACACGCTCACCACGTTGCGCGAGCGAGCCTGGGGGTGTAGCTGCGGTCATTCTCCGGTGCCGTGCCGTGCTCCCTGCACGCACCCGTCATATTTGTACAGTACCCATGGGGTAGCTTGCGTTCACAACCAGACCACATGCTCTGGCTGAGCCGCTCCGATGGACCGCCCCACCCACCCCCCCCTGGTAACTGCCGCATCCCGCCGCGCCACGGCGGGCGGCCGTACCAGGGGCGGGGGCGGAAACGCGGGCGGGGACGCGTCTGGCCGCACCCCCGCCGGGAGCTCCCGCTTCCGGCACGGGCGGTGGCGGCGCCCTCGACCCTCCGGCGCAGGTGAACGTGCGTGGCCTGCGGGCGTTGCTCGCGTGCCGCCAGGTCATCCGCGGGTGACCAGTGGTGGCCTCTGCCACCAAAGCCCCGTGGATGCGCATCGACCAAGTCGCCGGTAGCCGCGGCGGCAGTGGCGGCTGAAGGCAGAGACGGCGGCGGCGGCTCGAGGGGGTGGCAGAAAAGAAGCAGCATTGCCGGGGTGCTGGTGGCACTCGGGCACAAGGGCGGAGAGGACACGCAGTGGCCGGAAGGAGCAGCGGGTTGCCAGCGGCGGACTCGCTCAGAGGCGGTAGCGTCGGCTACGAGAGGCCGTGGCGTTGGCCACCTGCGGTGGCGTTGGCAGACGGTCGCTCCGCCATCGGAGAAGAGGACAATACTGCGAGGTGGTCGCGAACCGACGCACGACAGCAGCTGCTGGGAGGGGATCCCGTAGCGCGCAAGGTCACCTTCCCCACCCAGTTCCCAATCCCATGGTGTTCGCCGATAGAACAGAGGAAGAGAGAGGACTCTATATATGATCGCATCAAAGTAGCACCCATGTGAGACAGACTCCGCCAGCGATGCCTCCTGGCCTGTGCCGGGGCGGCCGGTTTCTAGACGACGCGGGTTCAGGGCCCACCCGCACCCCAGGGCGCCCCATCGTGAGTGGCCACAGCGTGTGAACCGTGGCGGTCCAGGTCACCCCTCCACACCGTCCAAACGAGAGTCCCACGCTCTCCCATCTCCAATCCATGGCCGCGCGAGAGGGGGGAGGCAATGTGCGCGGCCCCCCCCCCCCCCCCTTTGGCAACCCATCTGGGGGGGGGGACGGCGCAGGAGGCGGCCTCGACAGCACGCGAGACGGGCTCCCCCCCCTTTGCTTGACACTGGCGTGTGGTTTCAGTCCCGCGTGGCGGGGCGGTGGGCTTGGCAGGCGACCCGCCGTCCCCTCTGCGCTGGCCCCTCTCCCCCCCTCACGCCCCGCCCGCGGCCGCCGACCGCGGGCGCGGGCGCAGGCGCGCGGCCGTCGCGTCTGCAGGCTGGGACGCTCCCCAGCCCCACCACCACCACCACCTCCGCGGCGATCCCACAGCGCCGTCACGGCCTCCCCCACCCACCACACCACCGGCCCCCCCAAGGGCCATCTGCTTCTAGTTGCTTTGGTTTCCGCATCAACAGTGGCCCAGATTGACGGAGAGGGGGGGATTGGGGGGAGGGGGGGGGGGAGGGAGGAGACAGCAGCCGCTCCGGCGCCAACCCGCGCCCCCCGCGTGCCCAGGGACACGTGCGCGCCCCGCCCCAGCCGGATTGCCGTGCGTCGCATCGTCAGCGGTGGGGCTCCCCCTGGCCGGCGCGCCCCCGCTGCGCCTGCCCGCGCCCCCCCTGCGCCGGCGCTGGTGATGGCGCGCCACCCGGCTACGTACCGGCGCCCACGGCCGCCGGACGCTGCCGCCGCTCCTCCCACGTCGTGCTGCCGTGCCGCCTGCTCCCACCCCCCCCCCGCCCCCCCGACGCCGACGCGCCCCCCTCCCTCCTTCCTCCCCCTCCTCCTCCTGCTCCTCCCACCCCGCTCTGCTAACGCGTGTGTACAGCGCGCGTGTACCGCCAGTCCTGTCACGTCCGCATCTCCACCACCACGCCTACTACCCCCCCAGGGGCCTGCTGGGCGGCAGAGCGGCGCGCGCTTTTCCAAGGCGGCACCCCCACGCACCGCCCGCCCAGCCCGTTCGCGACGCGGCGCGTTGGCCCCGCCCGTGCCGCCGGGGGGGGTGTGGGTGGGGGGGTGGGGGGTGTGGGGTGCGCCGCGTCTGCCGGGGGTGGTGCTCCGGCCAGTGTGTGCCGCCTGCCGTGGCGGCGGCGCCCTCCCCAGTTCTCTTGGTGCGGTTTCTATTTTTTTTCTTCTTCGGACCCTGCCCGCCTGGTCGGTGCTGCTCCTATTTCCGCGACGCCCTGCCCTCGTCCTCGCCGCGGCCGCGCCTACCGTGGCCCGCCGCTCCGTTCCACCCCCCCCCCCCCCCCCCCCGCCACCGACCGGTGGGCGGGGTGCGCGGGGCGTTGCTTGCCGCCGTGGCGCTCGGTGACGCTGCCCGCGTGTGGTTGTGTGTGCCGCCGCGTCGCCGTCGCCGCGCCTCCCCGCCGCCGCGCCCCCGCCGCCGCCGTTTGCTGCCGTCGCCCGCCACCCAGCCAGCCGCTGCTGGGGCCCCATCGCTGGGCAGTTGTGGGTGCTGCGCTGCACTCGCCCTCCCTGCCCGCCCCCCCTCCCCCACCTAAACACCACATCGTCTTTGTCAGTGTCGTCGAGGCGCGGCACATCCGCGGACACTGATAGGGGGGGGGGGGCCTCGCCGTGTGCGCGCGCCTGCCTGCGCGCGCACACGGCGCGCCCGCGGGGGGGGGCGCGTTTCTCTTTGCTTCTCTTTTCTGGTTGAGGCCGGCCGCGTGGGTGAAAGGGGGAGGGAGGATCCTAGCTCGGCGACGGAAGCGGCAGGGGAAGGGAGCGGGTGTTTCGCTGCCGTCGCCGCCTCTGCCGCTCTGCTTCGGGGGGGGGCGGCGCTGCTCGTGCTGCCTGACGCCGCCGCTGCTGCCGCGCCGCTGCCCACGCCGCGCACCGCCACGCCGCTGTAGGACGACACGCGCCGCGGGCGACACCCACCCAGAGGGGGGGGGGGTGGTTGCGGGTCCCCTCTGCTGGCAGTTACCCGCCCGTGCTCGCGCTCGCGTGTGACCAAGGCCGCCGCCGCCGCCGGCCGTCGACAGCGGGCAGCGTGCCGTCAGCGTCAGCCGCCACCCGACGGCCCGCGGCCCCCCTTCCATCCTCCTCCCCAACACCAGCGGTGGCCGCGGCGCTCACTTGTGGCCAAACCGCCCGCTGCGTTCTCCAGCTTCTCCCCCCCCCCCTTCCCTCCTCCTCGCCTCGCGGCCGTCACGGCTTGCGCCGTGCGGGGCTGCCACCGCGCTGCCGTTTACCCGGCGACGACACGTTCCCTCTCCCCCCCCCCCCCCGTCTTCTCCCCCCTGCATTTCCCTCTCCCTCCCACCGCCCTCGCACCACCCCGGCCTGGCCTTCCCTCCTCCCTCCCCCAGCGCTCCAACCCTCCGTTGCTCCTCTTGCACGCTTCCCGTTTGCAGTGTCGGGTGAAACGGTTTTACCCATTGGGTGCGTGCGTGCCCGCCGCTCCGGGGGGTGTGCCGCCGCCGCCGCCGCCGCCGCCGCCGCTGCTGCCGCTGCCACCGCCACCGCTTGCGGGGGTGCCTGCACTCCCGTCCCTCCCCTTCACCCACGGCTGGCCGGACCGCGGACATTGCTCTCTTGGCACGTGCGCGCACGCACGCGCGCGCGGCGCTCCTTCATCGCCACACCCCCCGGCCCCGCACCCCTGCTGACGGCTGCGGCGGGCGCGTCCTCTCCCCCCGCGGCCCTGCTTTCCCCCCCACCGGTCTGTCCTCTTTCTTTCCCCCCTCTCCCGTTACCTCCTTTCCCTTTGAACGGCCCCCTCCGCCGCGGTCACCTGGCCTCTATCGTCCCCCTGTGGTAGGTGGCGTTTTTTGTTTGTTTCTTGTTTTTCCCTTTGGTGCGTCCTGGGCACCGCCATGTGCGCCCACGAGACACCCCCGGACGCGGAGGCGGCGGCGGCGGCAGCAGCAGCTGCATCGGCGGCTGCGGCAGCGTCGGCGTCGGCGGCGGCGGCGGCGGTGGGGGTCCCGCTCAGCGGCAGCATGTCGTCTGTGTCATCGGCGGACGAGCCGCCATCCGCACTGCCCTTCCTCCCTGATAAGGACGGCCGGGCGGTGGCACCGCTGCCCCGGACGTCCTCTATGATATCGTCCACGTCTTCGGTGTCGGTGGTCGGCGCGGCGGCCGCGCTGCCGGCATCGCGGGTCACCTCCGACACCGCCACCGCCACCACCAATGCCACTGCCAACGCCAACGCCGACGCCAGCACCAACGCCAACGCCGCCACCACCGCCAAGGCCGCGTCTGACACCACGCCCACCGCCACTGACGGCTATGCCGACATTGACGACCATAGCGACGCGTCGGGTGCGTCACTGGCGCGCCCTCGCCTGTCGACGACGGTTGCCGCGCCCGCGGGGGCGCTGGTCACCCTCCACGTCTATGACCTGGTGGACGCGGACCACCCCGGCGCGGTGCCCGCCCTCAATACCGCCCTGTGGCTGACGGGCATTGGCCTCTTTCACACTGGCGTCGTCGTCAATGACGTGGAATACACGTACGCGGGCCACTGGGACCTAGGCGTGACGGGGGTGGTGGAGGGGGTGCCCCGGGCGGCGCCCGGCGCCGTCTTTCGGACGGCCATCCCGTACGGGCGGGTGCAGCGCGGGACAGTGGACGTGGATGAGGTGCTGGACGAGGTGGCCGACGCGTACGATGGTGCCTCGTACAACCTCCTCACCCGCAACTGCAACGTCTTTTGTGACGACCTCCTCCGCCGCCTGACGGGGCGGGGCAGCCCGGCGTGGATTAACCGCCTCGCGGGCCTCGCCGTGCGGGTGCGATGTCTGCTGCCGGCCGGCTTTGATGACCCCCTGAGTGGGCCCGGCAGCGGCGGGAACGCCGACGGGGGTGCCGACGCTGCCGCCGCGGGCGATGACGACGGCGGCGACGACCGCGGGTCTGCCTGCGGGTCGGCCGCCTTTGGCATCGGCCGCCGTGGCAGTACCGCGTACAGCGACGGGGGGGGGGTGGGCGCCTTCCGGGGCGACGCGGGGCAGGCGGTGGAGCTGGATGAGGCGAGGGGATCCGGCTCGATTGTGGACGTGGCGCCGCTGGTCGCGTTTGTCGACCGGAGCGGCCGGGGGGGGCGGCCGGTCATGCCATCGCCGCCTGCGGTGGCGGCGGTGGTACGATGAAACGAAGAATCGGGAAAGAAAAGATGGGGGGTGCGCGCGTGCTCCGCGGCCGGGCCGAGCGGGATCCTTTTGTTCTTTTTCTTCTACTGGTTGTCTGTGAATGTGCCTCTGTGTGTGCCCTGTGCTCAGCCCGTGGGGCAGCCGTCGACACGACTCGTGTGGCCCCCCCACCCAACGGATGTGGCAGTGCACGGGTGGAGTGGTCGGGGAGGTACTACATATGTACACCCCCACCCTGTCCCTTGCCCTCTGAGCCCCCCGTTCCCCGCGGGTGTGGTGTGTGACGCCTTGTGCCCGGGCGGGGGTTGGCAGCCACCACCCATAGGGACACACGGCTGTGGATGGCCTGGTCGTCAGTGGCGGCGGCACCCAGCGGTCGCATGAATAAAGGAACTGCCCCGAGGAGTCGCTCCAGGGGGCACCGAAGGGTGTGTTACACAAACGGATCAAGTGAGAAGGGTTGAAGGGTCACACAAGAGGACCAGGAAAGAGTTTCACATATAGCAAGGCACAGGAGCACACGCGCAGGTATAGTACAGAGTAACGTGCCACATGACACCAGAGAAACAACAACAGCACCAAAAGTCAAAATGGCAGCAAACGACAGAAAAAACAAAGCGACTCCCGTGCCCATCATCGCAACCATCCCTGGTCGCCCCCCCCCCCCCCCCACCTTCGTCCCCCACCACCCCCTGCTACCCCCGACATCCTACCCCCACCGCGGCCACTCCCGCCCCCACAGCCCACCTCCCCCTTTCCCCGCACCACGGCCACTCCCGCCCCCACAGCCCACCTCCCACTTTCCCCGCACCCGCCCGCCCCCACCCCCGCTCCCCCCCGCGCGCCTAGGCCAGCTCGGACGCGCGGCCATCAACGAGCTTCCCCCCCCCCTTCCCCCCTCCCCTCCCCTCCCCCCCCTCCGCCTGCAGGCACGCAATCGTCTCCTCCTGCGATGCCACCGTCGACAGCAACTCCTCCGCGGCGGCGGTGGCCTTTTCTAGCTGCGCCTGCATGGTTTTGAGGAGGCCCGACGAGAAGCGCGCCGACGCGTGCGCAGCGTCCGCCTCGGCGCGCGCCGCCTTTAGCGCCGCCGCCGCCGCCTCGGCATCCTCCGCGGCCGCAGTGGCAACAGTGGCGGCGGCAGCGGCAGCGGCGGCGGCCGCCGCGGCGGCGGCGTCGCCATCATCGTCGTCGCTGCCCCTATCCCCACCGCCGCTCCCCCCAGCTGCCGCTCCCTCACGCTCGCCGCCAGGCTGGCCGTCGTCTGCCGCAGCGGCGGCGCGCAGGGACTCGACCAGCGCCGCCGACGCGGCCGCCTGCGCCCGCGCCGCGTCCGCGTCGGCGGTGGCCGCCGCCGCCGCCGCCCGCGCCGCCTCTGCGTCTGCAGCAGACGCGGCCGCTTGGCGGCGGGCTTCGGCCAGGGCCGCGGCGGCGGCGACCGCCGCCTCCTCGGCGGCGGCCACCTCGGCAGCGCGGCCGCCACCGTCGTTGCCGACGCCGTCGGGTGTGGCGGCCGCGGCGACGGGGGTGGACGCCGCCGCGCCGCCGCCGCCGCCACGGGCAGGGGTTGACGTGGCGCGTCGCCGCCGAGCGGGCGCCGCGTGCCCCGGTATGGCCCGCGCGCGGGGGGCCGACGCGCCCGCGGCGGCGCTGCCCGCGTCGGCCGCCGCGTCGTCCCCGCCGCCGCCACACCACCACGAGAGGCTGGCGGTGGGGGCGGAGAGGCCAAACACGTCCTCCCCGTCCGCATCGTCGGTCGACACGGCCGCGTCGTCAGCGTCGGCATCGTCGACGGTGACGGCACCGCCGCCGCCGTGCCACCCCCCCGACGCGGCAGGGGGCTGTTCCCTTCCCGCGCCCGCGGCGTGGTCGGCGGCGCCCGACAATGGCCCGGTGCCCGCGGCAGCGGCGGCGGCGGCGGCGGCCGTCTCGTCCGCCGGGGGAGGGATTCCCCTCCCGTCCATGTCCTCGGGTGCAACCGCAGCCGCCGCGGCCGCTTCCCGTTTTAGCGCCTCCCCCTCTGCCGCAGCAACAGCAGCAGCAGCAGCAGCAGCGTCTTTGGCGGCGGCGGCGGCGGCGGCGGCAGCAGCCAACTCGGCGTTTAGCCGGTCCACCTCTGTCGCCGCTGCAGCGGCGACGGCCAGCTCGGCCTTTAGCCGTTCCACCTCTGTTGCCGCTGCGGCGGCGGCGGCCAGCTCCCCGCGCAGCGACTCAATCTGCACCGCCGCCGCGGCGGCGGCCGCGTCGGCCGCCGCCGCGTCGGCGGCACGCGCGGCGCGCTCCGCGGCGTAGCGGCGGAGGGCGTCGATCTGCTTGGCCCGCGCGGCGGCGGCGGCGGCCTCCGCGGCGGCCAGCCGGTCGGCACCGCCACCGCCACTGCCACCGCCGCTACGGCCGCCGCCGCCGCCGCCGCCGCCGCCGCCGCCGCCGCTGCCGCCGCCGCCATCGTCGATGGCGGCACTCTTGGCAGGGCCGCCGCCGGCCGCCGCCGTGGCCGCCGCAGACGGGCTGCGCCCGCCGTGGGTGGCGGCGGGGGAGCAATTGGGGGGGGCGGGCGCGGCGGCGGCGGCGGCAGGGGGGGAGGCCGTTGCCGTCCCCGCAGCGTCGGCGGCGGCCGCCGGCCCATCGGCGGGGGCCCCGCCGCCGCCGCCGCCGCCGCCGCCGCCCCCTGCCGCTGCCGCGGTGGTTGTGGTGGTGGCGGCGGCGGGCTTGGCGCCGCCGCCCTTGGCCGGCCGCCGCCGGCGGCCGCCAGCCATGGCGCACGCACGCAGAGAGGGGAATGGAAATGGGGATGGGAGGGGGGGGGGGGGGGGAGAAAACGGGGGGGGGAGGAAGTGCGCTCGAGGAGGAGGGGAGAACCGGCCGGCCCCAGCCGGACAGCGGCAGCGCGCGGCCGCGGGACTGGGGCGGGGGTGGCCGCCAGACGGGAGCGGGTGGTGGCGGTAGCGGTGGGGGTTGGCGGCGGTGAGGGCGGATGGCAACCTCCGCCCCCGCCGCCGCGCGGGGGGGGGGGGGGGGGGGGGGTGGGGTCGCGGCGCGTCGCACGGGTGCGCCGAGCCGCGGCGGGCCAATCCGGGGTGGGCCCCCCCCTCCCCCCACCGCGGCTGGGGACCGATCCCGCGTACCGCCCCGCGGGAAGCGCCAGCTGGGGGGCCCACCTGCAGGTGCGGGCTCGCCAGCAGCGGGCACCGCGCGGCGCGGTGCCGCGGCGGGGCGGCTTCCGGCCCGTGGGTGTGCCCTCTGCCACGGCGCGGATCCGCGCGCACCGCTGTTGAGGAACTGTACTAAATCCCTCTTTCGCACGCTGGAGTTCACAATTGCAATGTAACTTGCGGCGAGTTTCTGTCATGGGTCAAGTGATTTACGTTGCGTCGTCCAACACGGTGGGCCTGCCGCCCCCCCCGTCCTTGTACAGTCATTATTCGGTTATATGCGGCTCGATTATATGACAGGGTCACATAATCAAGCTTCCTCGCCCGAGCGCGATTCCTGTTTTCCAGAGAGTTGCTCTATAATTTTATGCGTTGCGCAGGACTGACCGTGGGTGCGCCTCTCCGATTCGGCTCATCCCTCTCGCTGACGCCGCCGCCGACCAACACCATCCGGACTCGCGACCGCGCGCTTCCTGGCGAATACAGTAGAACGACGGCGCTTCACGTTGGCCGACCGCGCTGCCAGCTTTCTCGGTCTAGACTATCGACCTCCGCAATTGGCTGCTCGCGCCACTGCCGACGCCCGGTCGCGATCGCCCGGCCAGTGGCCGCATCCGCCGCCAAAGATACTTGCTCTACGGCCAGCTACACACGCCGCCTCCACTCCTTTCCTCCGTGGCTATCGCTGCCATCCCCTCCCCCCTGTTGGTGGCTCCGTGGCAGCAACTGTGCACTGTCACCAGACTCTGGCGGAAGCATGGGTCTCTCGACTGCGGTTGATGCCGCGACGGCCGCGGCCGAGGCCACTCTGGCCCAACGAAATCCTGCGGCGGCGGCGGATCTTTCTGGAGATATCCGAGCGGCAGCCCGAGCCGCTGGCGTCGCAGCCAACGTCGTTTTGGCGTCGCCGGGGCGGACCCGCCAGGGGACGAGGGAGCGCCGGCAGAGGACCAGCATGAGTCTAGCTACCAAACTTCAAGTCATCACGTGGAAAGAGCAGGGGATATCGTGGGAGTGGATGGGGCAGCAGCTGAACGACGCGTACGGCAGGTCGACCCTACGCAGCGCCTACCGCAACCGGGCCGCAGTGCGAGCGCGGCTGGCGGCCGGCACTCCCGATACCGTGCGGTCCACAAAGCGTAGCTCTTTTCCCGATGTGGACTCGAGACTGTACGAGTGGTTCCTCTCCGTTCGCACCCACGGACGCAAGCGCGTGCCGCTGTCGCTGGGGGTGCTCCGGGCGAAGGCTGAGCAGATTGCGACATCTCTGGGCATCTCCGCTTTTTGTGCGTCCAACGGGTTTCTCCAGAATTGGGCCCGTCGTCACAACCTGGTCAACGTGGCGCATCACGGGTCTGGTGCGTCCGCGAACGTCCAGGAGGCAGCCGCCCGGATGGCCGACATCCGACGTCAACTGGCGGGCGTGTGTGGCAAAAACCACAAGCACACACGGCACCCAAGTTGGGGCGGTGTGCCAGGGCTGCCTCCCGTGTCGGGGGAACCGGAAGAAGTGCAAGTCGCACACACTCTGTCCCTGTTGTGGGGCAAACCCCCCACGGACAAACAAGAAGATGGTGTGTGGTCCAACAGTTTCTTGGTCGGGACGGGGACGCAGGGCCAAGCCCCGCTGTCCCTCCCCTTATCCCCCCAGGGTCCACTCAGAATCTCGCCACTCAGAATCTCCCACCCCAGCACCTGCCCACCGGGCCACACGAAAATTCAAGACGATAAATGCAGAAAACCCTCAAATCCAAGTTGGATTTACTACTAAGCTAACTATCCCAAACTTAGGGAATATGGACCCAAATGCAGGGGGAGGAACGGATCAGGCTAGTGGCCTGCCGCCCCTTGCATGGCACGTGTTGCCCCCGTACCTGGGGGTCAATACTGCCACACTCCCCTCTCCTCAGTTCCGACCGACTCGGTCGGCCCTGTGAGGGGGTGCGTAAACGCACGTCTCGGCGTTGGGGGCGCGACTTGCTGTCCCCCATCGAGTACGTAACGCGGATGTGGAGGCGGTCACGTTGACCGCCCCTCTCCTCAAGCTTGCCCCCTCGGCAGCTTGCTCTCCTCGGTTCACACTTCACCATCACCACCACCTCCCCTTCACCTTCCACTGGGCCGCCCCACGCTGGGGAGGCCACCCGTATACCCACGATCCGAGTCCCCCTCAACTCGAGGCGGGTCTCGTGCCGCGATAGCCAGAGCGTCTCTCCCCAACTTGGGGAGAGCCATGGCGACTCCGGGAGTGGAGACGGACTCTCTTGACGAGCGCATGGAGGACACCTCCTACGGTGCAGCACCCGCCGGGACTTCCGGCGGGGGCTCCGCGATCGCTCCGGGGGATGGGACTCCCGCGTCACCCGGCTTTGGGTTGACGGCGGGGTCTCCCCCGGAGGCGGGACAAGTTGTCCCGCGTGAGGCCTTGGGGCGGTGGTTTTACCCCGCTTGGCCTCTCTATGAGGAGGGGTTGACTGTTCTTCGCTGTGGCCGACTTGGCGCAGCGATGGGTCGGGTATGGGACCGCCTACGGGAGAAGTATCCCCGTAGGGTCGGGTTCCCTGCCGGCTTCAGGACGGACCAGTTTGCCTTCCTGGACGATGAGGAGGTTGAGGACGTTCAGCGTGCCAAGGCCATGGTGGACCGCGGGGGAACTATCCCGGGTCCCGGCGACTTGCCGACCTTCACGTGGGACGCTGTGGCAGCTCGCCCACCGTACCTCCACGAGGCCGATCCACACACTCATCACTTTGATGTGCGGATGGAGAAAGACTTCCGGCGAGGTCCCTACTTGGTGACCTCGGCTCAACTTGAGTTTCCTCAACAGTCTGCTGCCAGTAAGGAGCAGTACTATCCGAAGAAGCCCGAGTGGTGGCCTCAAGTTGAGGTCCCCTACGGGTTCCCGGCGTTGTTGCCACGGTTGCTTGACCACTTCGGCTCTGTCATGTTGACGGCTGCCCCTGATCGCCTGGTGTGGGCCATGTTGGCCACCCAGTGGCTCCTCGAGGTCATGTCGACCTGGGTGTCCTGTGTTCAGCGGCGGGGGATGCTCTGGCATCTCCCCCTCCGGCTCCTCCAAGGTTTGGAACAGCTCACCCCTCAGCTAGTTGCTGAGGGGTGCTCATCAGGACAACTCACTCTACTTGAGGAGATGCTCCGGCTCCATAAGTTTATCGAGTGGGAGAGCATTGAGCACAAGTTGCGCCGCCCCACTCGTGGGCCCAAGGACGATGGCGCACTTCGCCAGTTCGTGTGGGTCGCTCGTGAACTTCACGACGGCCGTGTGGTCCTACGAGAGGGGTTGGGCATCGGGGACTACCCGTATGCCCCGGGGGTGGATCGCCACACTGCGCCACCCCCGGACAAGCCCATAGTTATGGCCGTGCCGTCCTATGATGACCATATGACTCAACCCACTGCGGGGGCCCCAAGTCGGGGTCGCAGTTACACCCGGGTACCGCCACCTCGGCGGGCCCCTCCGCTTCCTCCTGTTCCTTTCCAACCTCACGGGAACATCCCGATCAGCGTGGCCGTGGAGTCTTCCACCCCGGTGTCCCCCAACTTGGGGGCCACCCTCCTGACGGTATACCCCAAGTTGGTGTTGCCGCCCACGCCTCTAACCTCAGAGATGATGATCACCACGTTGGTGCGCACCATTTCCTGGTTGGCCGCGTCGACCGCAACCCTACAGAGTTCCGAGACTCCTCAACTTGAGGAGCGCGTTCGTACTGCAGTGGCGACCGCGAGTTGCGAGTCGGTGGCGGAGTTTATGACAGCCGAGTTGGCTCGCATTGGGGCTATTATGCCCCAGCCAGCCCCACTTGGGCGTGGCAAACGTCGCGCGAGCCGGGCATACTCGCCTCCTCGCCGTCGTCGCCGACACTCGCGGCGCCCTCCCTCCGTATCGGAAGACGAGTTGTCTTACTCCGTTTCGGAGTCCTCTACCCCGTCGGAGACGGAGTCTGTCCAGCGTCTGCGTCGCAAACTTGCGCGCAAGACCAGGCAGAAGAGTGGCCACGGTCGGCGCCACTTGCGCGACCGTGAGGGGCGCGACGGTTCCGAATTGGAGCCGCCGCCCCCTCCAACGAGTGGAGACCGTTATCGGCGTGGGTCTCGCCGCTCGCCTCCACGTGAGGGCGAGGGCCGTGGAGTGGGAGAGTCTAGCATGCGTGCCTAGTTGGCAGCTGCCTTTGTTGTGAGAGTGTGAGGGTTAGGGCTGTAGTTAAAAGCCACTCTGCGTACCACTTCGACTTGAAGCACTCTCTTGGCACTGTTGCTCGGCCTTCCCTCACGTTGAGGGAGGGCTGTTAGGGTCTATCTCATTCCGGGCACAGTACGCCCGGACCTTCTCAGCGGGAAGGTCCTCCACATATTCCCACGTATCATCCTTGGCTTTGTAGCCAAACCAACGCACCCTCAACATGAGGCGGTCAGTGTCTTCATCCCATCCGTGGTCGATGAACTTATCGAACACGTACTCCTGCGGGCCCTGTTTGGCCGCAGGCAGTGAGGGGAGGCGCCACGCTTCCAAAGCACGCGCCCAAGCTGGGTCGCCTGCAGGCGGTGGTGCAACTTTGACCACGTCCTGTCCGTTCACTGTGCGGACCCCATCGTCACTTTCGATGGTGAAGCGCCGCCCATCAGTACGAAGGACCTGGTACGGTCCCTTCGTCTGGAATACCAGCTTACCCCCAGTTGGGGTGTGCGAGTGTACCAGCACCCAGTCACCCTGCTCGGGGACATGTTTAGCATTGCGCACCTTTTTGTCAAAGGTACGCTTGTAGTGCTTTTGTGCTTTGTCCATCTCAGCCCTGACTTTAGGGATGAGGTTTTCAAGCCTAGCGGCGAACTCCGCCTTACTCTCAGTAGGAGTAGGCGTACGGCCACCATCCTCCCTAGTTGGGAGCGACCGCCGCACGGCAATAGACCGCACGCGACGGGGGGTCACAAAAGCGAGGGGTACTTCCCCTGTAGATGAGAGAACCTGCGAATTGTAGGCAGTAGTAAGGATAGAAATATATTGGTCCCACGTCTTCACGTGCTCACTCACATAGTGGCGCAGCTGCCTAACAATAGTTTTGTTGAAGCGCTCCACCTGCCCATTAGTTTGTGGGTGGTAGGGGGTGGCATAGTTTGCCTTAACCCCCAACATATCCAGCACTCCCTGAAACAGTACGGACGCAAATTGCGGTCCATTGTCCGATAGTGTACTATCTGGGATGCCATACGCGGCAACCCAGTGATCTAGGAAGGCTGACACGACCGATATGGCCGTGATCTCTGCCAGTGGGATCGCTCGCGTAAGTTTCGTGAAGCGGTCACAGATGACCAGGAGGTACTGGTTGCCCTCCTCGGTTACGGGCAGTGGCCCAAGGATGTCCATCGCCAACGCGGCGAAGGGCTCCTTGGCCGGGAACAATAGCATAGCCGTACTAGGCCGCCGTTCCATCAGACGATTCTGTGCACAACTTGTGCAGGCAGCCACCCAACTGTAGATGTCCACCACCATGGACGGCCAGTAGTACCTGGTCCTCAGGGTCTGGTACAGTTTACTAGACCCCAGGTGTCCACCCGTGGGAGCGTTGTGCTCCCTCTCAAGGATACTGTCCTTGAGGGATGCGGGGACGACAAGTTGTTCGGTCCCCTGGAATACCCCCCTTCTCATGAGGAGGCCATCGTCTCCCAGAAAGAAGCGCGTCTCAACCACCGTATCCAGTATATCCCTCTGCGACTTGCAGAAGGGATCCTCGGCCTGGGCCTTCACCACCTCGTCCAGGGACAGGGGCAAGTACTTCTTGTTCCCTGGCGCCTCGGGGTTCAACGCCTGACCCGAGCGCGTGACTACCCCCACAATGGGGATGTCCTCATCGACTGGGTTAGTGTCCAGCCCCTCGGTAGGTACCCGAGAGAGGCCGTCGGCAAGGGCATGTTGCCTGCCAGGTCGGTACTCAATGTCAAAGTTGAAGGGTGCCAGTCGCACCCTCCACCGGTTGAGACGAGTGTTCGTACAGTCCGTCTTAAAGATGAACTGCAACGCGCGGTGGTCACAGCGGATGAGGAACTTCTCACCCTCCAGGTAGTGACGAAGTGACGTCACCGCCCACACCACTGCGAGTCCTTCCAACTCGGTGACTCCGTAGTTCTTCTCGGCCGAGTTCAGCCCCTTACTAAAGTATCCCACCGGCAAGTACTCCTTGTCCGGCTGCTGCTGAAGCAACACACAACCAAGTTGGTCGGGTCACGGCACCAACGATGGGAAGTACCCCACCATTGATGTCAATCATATGGTCAGCCTTGGACCTCCAGCGTTGGAGCTTCACCTCCTTTGGTAATAGCGACTTGCGTATCAAGGAGGCTCCTGACCCGGTATCAAGCACGATACGGGCACAACAGGCGCGGCCGGGGGCAAGTTGCACCCGTCCAGCCACCTGGAAGTTCTCACCCGTCAGCACCGCGATGACCCGACGTGGGTTTACGTTCTTGGGGAGTCCTACCCGAGGTGGGCGGACTCCCTTAGGTCGCCGCAGTATCCGGCACGGTTGGTTCGTCCTCCTGGCCCACTTGGCCGAGGCTGCCGTTGTGAGCTTCGGACGACCAGCCCCAACGGTCATTCGTTTCCCGCCGACTTGGCGTCCGAATCTGAGGGCGGGGAGGAAGACGACGAGTCCGAGGACGACGTGTCCGCCTCCTCCGCCGAGGGTGTGGCGACCGCGACGACCGGTCGAGACCCACCCTCGCGGCGTGAACGTACTTCGCTCGTAGCCGACTTCTTACTCGCATTCCTAACAAGTTGTTGGATGCGTTTACTCAACTTGGGGCAGTCATATGCCCAGTGTCCATCGGAGTTGCAGTTCCAACACCGATGGTCAGTTCCCGGAGGGGTCTTCCCAACTGGGGAAGACGAAGAGGTACCCTGGGAAGTTCCCACGGCAGCTACCACCCTCTCCTTGCGGATTCGGCGTGCCTCTCTCAACTCTCTGGCCTGGCGCGCCTCCTCCCGTTCCTTGGCCAACTCGGCCTGACGCTCCTGGCGTTGTTCCTCCCGCAACTTGCGGTAGGCCTCGCCTCTGCGATAGGCGAACCTGGCCAACTCGGCCAGGGTCGCCCGGGCAGTGTTATGCTCCCGGGTCTCCATCCGGACTGACCAATGGAGTCCCTCCACAAACCGACTCTTCACCACAGCTTGTGGATGAAGAAACCCACAAAGATTGTTGAGCTTACGGACTCGCTCCGCAAAGGACAACTCGTCCTCCGCCTCTTCCTGATGGGCTTGCGTAAACTCCTCGACTTGAGAAGCCAACGCTGCCTCATCAACCATGGCTCTCAACAACCAGTTGACGAGCTCCAAATAGGACGTCACCTCCCCAGCGCCTCCACTTGAGGAGCTGGGCATGACGGACATAAGTTCTGTCCGTAGGTCGCCCTTCGTAAACTCCTGTAGCATGTAAAAAGCCATGCCTTCACTTATGGCATTGTCGTCACAGGCTTTTGTGGAACGACGTAGGAACTCAAAGACACGGAGGGGGGGAGTTCCATCCCACTCCGCTCTGTGCCCAAAAGAATGAAGTGCATTCTTCTTGGCACGGCCCATAGCTCGGGCCTGGTCAGGACCATACGCCACCGACTTGTTGTGGAGAGCGTAGGTCTCACAGTCAAAGATCCGCTGGTAGACCGGGTTGGCTACCTGAATCTTGGGCGGCACCTCACGTTGAGGGAACAGCCGCTGTGGCACTGGGGTAAGTCCACCCTCAGTGCCTGTAGTCTGGTACGGCGAGCTTGGTGTAGCCGCCGGCGTTTCCGAGGGGAACTCCCCCGTGAAGGGCGTACGCCCCACCGCGTATGGTGTGGCTCCCTCGTTGGGAGTCACAGGTGTCGCCCCCAGTTCGGGGCGACCCGAGATAGGCGTGGGGAGGGATTCCCCCTGCGCCTGTGGGCTCGAAAGCCCCAATCCGGTCTGGACATTAAGGCCATCTGGCAAACTCGCCACAATCTGATTCAGAATAGTATTCGTCATCGTGACCACCAGGTCCGGCAAAGTCTGCCGCAACACATTGGTCGCCTCCCGACGGACAGTTTCCGCGAGGAGTGGATTGACGACTCCAGTTGAGTCTCGGTCCGCCTCCGGGAGTCCACCTGAGGGGTAACCACGTTCCTCAGGGGTCTCAACCGGGGGCATGGGCGCGAGCCCATCGCCGACCAACGGAGGTCCACCGTCCTCCGAAAGCCTAGTTGGCGACGACTCCAAGCCAAAGTTGGCTCCAACCCGAGTGGAACCCGCGGGGACAGTCCTCACCCCTTGGGACGTTCCCGTTGAGTATACCACGCGGTGGCCAGACTTCGGCCCACCCACATCAGAAGTGTCACCCGAGTGAACTCCCGACTGAATCGGGGTGGCCTGTTGCCCGCCCGTACTTCCAGTCCTGCTGGCTTGAGGGACCTCTAGTCCCTCTGCGACCCCAGGTAAACCCACCTGTGTCTCACCAGTATTCAAAGGCACTGAAGTACGTGCTTCACCCGTGTACTCCCCGGACGACGGGGGGTCCGAGCTAGCCATGTTGGCTGACGATCCGTATGACACGGTCTAAGACCACCGTTCCTCTGAGACAGAGGGCCCCCTACACCCGGGTGCACCCGGAGGTAAAGTTTACCTCTGTCCCCTGCTGCTCCACCAAATGTGGCAAAAACCACAAGCACACACGGCACCCAAGTTGGGGCGGTGTGCCAGGGCTGCCTCCCGTGTCGGGGGAACCGGAAGAAGTGCAAGTCGCACACACTCTGTCCCTGTTGTGGGGCAAACCCCCCACGGACAAACAAGAAGATGGTGTGTGGTCCAACAGTTTCTTGGTCGGGACGGGGACGCAGGGCCAAGCCCCGCTGTCCCTCCCCTTATCCCCCCAGGGTCCACTCAGAATCTCGCCACTCAGAATCTCCCACCCCAGCACCTGCCCACCGGGCCACACGAAAATTCAAGACGATAAATGCAGAAAACCCTCAAATCCAAGTTGGATTTACTACTAAGCTAACTATCCCAAACTTAGGGAATATGGACCCAAATGCAGGGGGAGGAACGGATCAGGCTAGTGGCCTGCCGCCCCTTGCATGGCACGTGTTGCCCCCGTACCTGGGGGTCAATACTGCCACAGCGTGGACCCGGATTTGATTTACAACGTCGATGAAACGGGACTTCTTTACCGCTGTCTACCGTCCCGGTCCTACGTGCCGTCTGCTGACCGGCGCCAGGCGAGGGGGAGCAAAGTCATGCACTCAAAGGACCGCGTGACGCTCACTCTGTGCTGCAACGCGAACGGCTCTCACAAGCTGCCAATAACTATGATTGGCAAAGCTGAGCAGCCGCTATGCTTCAATGGGGCGGGCAACCGGTGCCCACTGCCGTACTTCTCCCAAAAGTCAGCATGGACCGACGGGAAGATCTTCAAACGGTGGTTCTTTGAGGTATTCGTGCCTTCCTTGCGGTCTCGTACGGCCAGCCACGTGTTCCTTATCCTAGACAACCTCAGCTGTCACGCCGAGATTCAACACCCCCAAGTAACTGTGATTGAGCTACCACCAAACACGACGGCTGTGTACCAACCGCTGGACAAGGGGGCAATCGCCCAGGTGAAGCGTCGTAACAAGACGCGGATGCTTCAACGTGTTGTCCATAATTTAGACACGGTCATTACTTCTGGTGCTCCAGCCCCACGAGTGCCGCGCGGCGGGGGCCTCGACCAAGGAGGGCAGGCGCACTTGAGGGACGCCGCCAATATTATCGCTGAGGAGTGGGAGAAGGTCACTGCGGTGCAGCTGGCTAACTGCTGGCTCACTGCAGAGGTCTTGCCGGACGAGGCAGCCGCTGAAGTGCGCCGGCAGCTGCACGGGGTCGTACCTGTGGTGGATAACGTCCACACTGACGTTTCTGAGGTGGTAGCTTTGATGGCTAACAGCCGCTTGTGGGACGATTTTGAGGGTGTGTCTGACAGTGAGCGCTCCGTTGCTGTTGAGCAGTGGTTTGGTGCGGAGGATGATGTGGAGGCGTTGGATGAGACGGTCGACATGGCGCTAGGGGAGGGGGAGGACGAGTGCGAGGAGTAGATGCCGTCGTGCTATTTGGTTGTGACTGGTCGTGCGAAGGAAGCACCTTGTGCGCCTGACTGGTGCGCCCTGCTCGCCTCACCCGATGACGCGGATTTCTTGCGAGCGTGTAATTTGATCGGTCGACACCGCTGCGACGCCCGGCGGTGTTTGTCAGTCCAGGAACTCGTTGCGAATCCGCTGTAAATAATATTCCGATTTAACCCCTAGCCCCCCTTCATATAGTCGAATAATGACTGTATGTACACGTCAGCTCTGGTCAAACGACCGCGTGGGGCGGACGTGGCACGGCTTGGTGACAGGGCACCGCTCTTGGCCGCCGTGCACGCAACGTACGTATGTATGTACAGTACATACACTCGTCCTCGGCGTCCAAGGCGCCCCAGGTTCCCTTCACCGACCAGCACATCGTTGTCCCTCTCTGCACCCCCCCCCTCCCTCCACCCCCCCTCCCCACCCCCGCACTCCCACTCCCCCCTGCCACACCTCCCAACGCGTCCACGCTTGTACTCACCCGTGCGCTTTCAACGTTACTCCACGGGCCTTCCCTCGCAGCGGTGACCGCCCCATCCTGTCCGTCCCTCCACCGCGGACGCGGCCCCATCTTTCTGTGCTTCCCCCCCCCCCCCTCCCCCTCCCCCCCACCCGCCTTTTTCCCCGTTTCCGCCACCCGTGCCATGCCCCTGCTACGTACCAAGCCTGCCCCCACCGATGCGCCCACCGGGCGGCGGGCCCGCCTCCTTGGTCGCCGGCAGCAGCCGGTGGAAGAACGGGCGGCGGCGGTGGAGGCGGCGGCCGTGCCGGCGGCTGCCTCGGCCGCCTCGTCGGCGGCTGTTGAGGAAAGCTTTGACGACCTGGCGCTCCCGGACGACTTGCCGGTGGGAGCGTCGGCGGCTGCTGCGCGGCCACCTCTGCCGGGGCCGCCCAAGGCGTCGGCCCGCGGCGGGGGCGGCGGCGATGGCAGTGGGAGTGACACCAACGACGCGTTTGGCGCCGACGGGGGAGGCGCCGACGGGGGTACGGTTGGCGGCGGCGGCGGCGGCGTCGGCGGCGGCGGCGGCGGCGGCGGCGGAGACAGCGGCAGCGCTGACAGTGGCGGTATGGGCAAGGATTCCCCCCCGGCGCCACAGCCCGTTGGCGACGCTGCGCCCAGCGGGCTGCTTGCCCGTTTGCGCGTCCGCCGGCGGGGGGGGCCCGCCGACGGGGACGCGACGACGGCGGTCGATGCCGCCGACGGCGGCCGCGGACGGCTGCGTCGGGGCTTCCCGCTGCTCGGCAAGGCCCGGCCGGGCGGGGGCGGGGGCGCTCCTGACCCGGACGGTGGCCCGGGCAGCGACGAGGGGGGTGACGCGGACACCGCCCAACGACCGCCGTTGCCGCATTCCTTTTACGAGTACCCTGGCGTGCAGCGGGTGGCCAAGGAGGACGATGGTGGCGCGGCGGACGGCGGCGCCCCCGCGCCGCCCGCCTCCGCTTCGCTCACCAGCGACGCGACGATGCGGGTGGCGCTGGGCTTGCCACCCGCGACCCCGCCCCCCGCTGAGGCGCCCGCTGCGCCCGTCGGGGCCCCCGCCGTGCCGGCCGCGCCTGGCGCGCCTGGCACTCGCCCCGCCCCCGCCCCCCCACTGGCGCCTGACGCGGTGGCCCCCGCGGCCCCGCCACGGGGCGTCGTCGGTGGGGGTGGCTCCCCGGGAAGCGTGGCCGGCGGGCCGTCGAGCCATGGGATGGGGACGCTCTTTGGGTCGGGCTACATTGACAGCGGCGCGGGGACGATGCTGACGCTCGCGCCGGTGTTGCGGCAGCAGCAGGCGGCCTCTGCCGCGGCAGCGGCGGCGGCCCAAGGGCGGGTCAGCGGCGCACCGCCGCTCTACCCAGGGGCTCCACCCCCTCCTCACTTGGCGGCCCCCCCCCGGCTACCCTACGAAGCAGAGCTGGGGGGTGCGCTCGCCCGCCGCGTCGCAGACGGCCAGACGCTCGTTGCCGCTGCGTTAGCCGCCGATGAGGCGTTGTCAGCGTCGCGGACGGCGGCCGCGCCCGCCGCGCTCGAGTCGGTGCGTGAGCGGTACATTGCCGCGCTACACTTGCTGCTGCCCGCCTTGAGGGCAGCACAGGAGGGGGCGGCGGCCAAGGCCGGTGGGGGGGGAGCGGCCGTCACTGCAATGACCGCGCTCGTGCGGCGGGTGCTGGGGCGCGCCGAGGAGCTGACGGCAGCAACTAAGGCGGCAGCAGCAATAGCCGTACCAACCGTGGTTCCGCCCCGTCCTCCAATGGCCAAGGGGGTGGGGGATGCTGCCCAAGGGGGGGGCGGGGACAACAGCGATGATGAGGATGGTGAAGGCGACGATGATGGGGACGAGGGGTCGTCGTGCGGCAGCGACAGCGGCACAGCCACTGCGACGCCAGCCGCGTCAACCGACGTGCTCTCCTCGCGGGGTGCCGACGACTGGCGGTCGCTGCTTCGTGCGGACAGCCATAGTGGTCCCCTCGTGCCACCCCCTCACACAGGCACGGGCGCCACGACGGGTGCCGCTGGCTACCAGCCCCCACCTCCGCCGACCTCTGAGCCTGGCAATGGTGGCTGGAGCATGGACATCCACGCGTTTGCAGCAGGCGCCCCAGGCCATCGCCCGCATCCCCCGGCATACGTGGCGGATTCGCCGAGCGCGGCGCCAGCGGCGGTGCCGACCGGCTCGGGCGATGACTCTTTCCCGTCGCCGCTGCCGCCACCTGCCTACCCTGAGCTCTCCCCTCCCGCCGGTGGCGTTGCGCCGTGGACGCCCCCCGCTGCGGCAACGACGGCGGCCGCGCCAGTAGCGGCCGGTCCGTTTGCTGCGCCCGGTGCGACGGGCCTCGTTGCCCCAGACAGCGCGTGCGTCTTTTGCCTTGGCTCCTTGGGGGGAGCGGGCATGGTGGGCACGTGTGGCCACGCGCTCTGCGCGCCCTGTGGAGCGCGGGTCAAACTGCTGATGAACAAGTGTCCGTCCTGTGGCGGCCTGCTATCGTGACGTGAGAAAAGGGGTGGGATAGAGGGCACTGGTGGTCAAGGTTTTTTCGTGAGAGGGATACAAAGAGGGAAGGGTTGACCCGCGTTCCATCTTGGTATGGACTGCTTGGCGTTAAGTGACAGTGGCGATGTTCAACGCCTTTTCTCGCGGTGCTCGGGCAATGTGCTGCAAGTCTTGATGAAGCGCATAAATATTGGTTGATCAATAGATTTTATACTTTGGGATGGGTGACGTGGCCGAGTGGTCTAAGGCGCCAGATTTAGGTTCTGGTCCTTCGGGGCGCGAGTTCGAACCTCGCCGTCATCAGCGGATCCGCAATGTACTATTTTATCCCCCCCGCGGCAGCAGTCCTCTCCCCCAGCCCCAGACCGTCCGTCTCTTCTCACACCTGCCCCTCTCGCGATGACCAGGACTGGCAATAGGTGGCGGGCGATCCCGCCACGGCCGCGTGCGACACGGCGGGAAGCCCGCCATTGAGTCCCCGTCCATGCGTATCCCCACGCATGGCCTCCTCTCCATTGCTCTGCTCCTGTCCAGCACCTCCCCGCCGGCATATATAGCTTCCTTGGCGTGAACAACTCGCGCTCCCCACACTGGCGGGCTCCCTCGCGTCACTTCGTCTATCTATTGTTCTCCGAGCGGCGTCTGCTCACTCCACACATGCACGCGCGGGGCAGCTCCTAAATTTAGTTGCGTTGGTGCCATCGGCGGTCCACCGCCCACCCGCCTCTCCCCCCACACGCCGCCCCACCACCAAGACCAGCCGCGGACAGCCGGCCGCGCGGGCCGTCCGTCTCGGCCATCAGACTCGGGGCCTCGCCTTCCGGGACCGCCCATGTCAGTGATTCAGGCATTGCCACCGCGGGCCGGCCGGCCGTTGGTTTGGCGACAAGACCGGCGCCAAGACCCGCCAGGCCAGTCCCTGTTCCCCTCTCCCCCCCCACACTGCGCCCTCTGGCCGGCGGCTCACGGTTTTGCCAGCCTGTCACGCCCGGCAGAGGCAGGCCGACGGGGCCAGCCGCCCTGTGCCAACGTGCCAGTCTGCAGGCCCCCCCCGCCACCCCTCCCTACCGCCGCCCCCCCCCCCCCAACCACCCTTCCCCCACCAGCCAACGCCTCTCCCCACTTTTCATGTTCTCTCTCCATACAAACAGGGGTAGCCGCCCCCCCACGAGTGTCGTGTGGTGGTGTGTGCGGCGTGCGGGTGGGGGAAGGCAGCAACGCACCAAGCGGTGGTGTCTCTCCCCTCCGCCCCCCCTTCTGCCGGCAGAGCCACCCCGCCGGGCAGCCGGCCGGCTGGCGAGCGTGATCGCCCCGGCCGCCGCGCGGCCACCAGCAGCAGCCGTCGCGGGGCGCTCCCCCCAGCCCGTGGCCTCCCTCTGGGGGGACACTGCGAATGAGGGGGGCGGAACCCCCCCCCCCCCGCGCTCCTCCGCACCCCCAGAGCCCAGGTGCCTAGCTATCTATTGAGATAGCCTAAAGGATACTGGTATCCATATCTGCGGCCATCCGCTGTGCTGGCGCCCCCCCCCCCCCCCCCCCCCCCCCTTTGCCCACTGGCCCCCTCCCCTCCCCTCTCCCAGCAGACACCACCGGCACTCTAACACGTCGGCACGACCTGTCAGCCACACTGGGATACGGCCGGGGGGGGGGCGGGGAGCGGCGACCGGCTCACGTGCCGCAACGCTGGCACCGCAGCGTGGGGGCAGTGGCTTAGTCTCCACCCGCGAGAGGAGGTGTGAGGGGGGCCAGGGGGGGGGGGGAGGGGTTCCCGGGAACGGGGCTCGTCCCCGTCGACAGTCCGTCCACGTCACAGTGGGCCACGTGCCGGCGGCGGTGGCGGGGAGCGGGAGCGGGGGGGGGTCCCCCCGGGTGGCCCGCCGCCGCGCTCGCCCCGCTTCCCCCTCTTTTCTCTGGCGTTGGCCGCGGTGCTCCTTCTACCCCCCGCTCCCCCCCCACCTCCCACTCCACGCCGCAGGGCAGTGGCGGAAGCGGGCAGCGCAGGCGGACGCGCCGCGCCACGAGGCCGAGCTGACACCCTCCTCCCAACGCCCCCCGACAGACGGCGGCGGGGCCAGCAGGATTGGCAGGGAAGGCGGCGGCGGTGGCGACGGGGTACTTGAGGCCGCGCCAAAGGCAGTCGGCGGCGTGCCGGGTGGGACGCGGTGGGGCTGGGCTGCGAGGGCGCGCCGCTCCCCCGCGTCCCCGCCTCCCCCTCCCAACCGCCCTCTCCCACCCCCACCCCTCCTCTTTTTTTCTTCCGCCCCCCACCCCTCCCCGCTCCCCCTTGATCCCCACTGGCGGCATGGCGCGTCGTTCACGGTGGTGTCTCGCCGCCGCCGTCGCCGCTGCCGTTGCCGCCGCCGTTGCCGCCGCCGTCGGTGCCACGGTGGGAGGGGTGGAAGCGGCTGCGCCGGCCCTGACCATTGCGTCCGCAGCGGCCGCGGCTACAACAGCGGTGGCGGCAGCGCTGTCGGCGGTGGCGGTGGCAGCGGCAGTGGCGGCAGAGGCGGCGGTCGCGGCGGTGGGGGCGGCAGTGGCGGTGCGCGCCTCCGCCCCCCCGGTCGCCCCTCCCTGCTCGGTGGCGGCATGTGCGGTGGCAGGCGCCGCGGGCGGCTGCATCACCACCACCGCCGCCGGGGGGACATCCCCCCGCGCGGCGGCGGGCACCACCACCACCACCACCACCTGTGCCGCGTACGCGGCCATGTCGGGCGTGTGCGACGCGGCGGCGGCCGTGTGTGAGGAGGCGGCGGGCGGTGCCGCAGGGCCGCCGCCGCCGGGGCCGTCGTGCACGGCGGCCGCGACGGCGGCGCTCGCTGCCACTGCCACCAAGACGCCCACCGCAACCGCCACCGCCACCGCCGCCGCGACACCGACGGCGACCGCAACGCTGACCGCTACGGCGACGCTGACGGCGACGGCGACGCTGACTGCTACCGCAACGCCGACGGCGACCGCCACCCTGACCGCCACCGCGACGCCCGCCGCCACCGCCACCGCCACCGCGGCGGCCAATGCCACTCCCACCGCCACCGCCACCGCACCTGCCGGCGCTGCCGGCTGTGGCACGTGTGAGGAGCGGGTGGCGCTGTGCAGGGCGGGCTTTGTCGCGCCCGCCCTGCCAGCGGCCACCCGCGCCCCCCCGCTGCCCACTGACCATGAGGAGGGCGGCGCGGGCACCTCTGGTGGGGGCCGCGCCGGCGGTGGTGGCGACGACGACGACGGCGACGACGACGGCGGCGACGGCGGTGGCGACGTCAGCGCGGCGCGACCCCGTTGCCCTCGCTACACCCTCTGCACGTCGGACGAGGGCTGCGTGGACGTGGCGGGCGCGGGCGCCGTGTGCGTGCGCCCCGCCGCCGGCGGGTGCACGAGGGGCGCGTGCCGCCAGATGGCCGTCCGCGGATGCGGCTGCGTGCCGGCGGGGGCGTGCACCAAAGACTGTCGGCAGATGGGGTACTGCAGCCCCGCCTTCTGCTGAGCGCACACGATGACTTTGGGGGGGGGGGGGAAGGGAAGAGGCAGAGGGAGCGGCGGAGGCCACGGCGTGCAACGCCGCAGGTGCTGCGGAGAGGAAGGAGCGAGCGGCCGGCGCCACCGCGCCTGCGCGATTGGGACTGGTGGTGGGGGGGGGGGGGGGGGTGAGAGACGGACCGCCCCGCGGCGCCGCCGGGTCGAGTGCTGGGATGGTTTACCACCCAGGACCTACTCTTGGGGAAGTGGGGGGGGTCTGGGTGGGGAGGCAACCGTCATAAACCGTATTTCATCCATTTAAGACTGAATTCTCGCCACGTGTGGGCGTAAAAGTTCATCGACAGGGGTCGGCCTCCTGTTTGCCGAGGCTAGATACATACATATAATTCGGGCCAGTCACCTTATGAGATGTAGTATTTGTTTCGTACGCTCAACTCCGAATCACGTCCCCAATCACGCGTTTTCTCGCCGCACATGACCTGAGATCACGCGCTAAATCACCATGAGATCACGCAAAATACGTGATCTTACATCACGTGCGGCGCGTGATACCCCAGCCTAAATTTAGTGCTGTGTTCGACGTCGGGCCAGCCTGGCAGACACAGGAGATCATGAGATTCTTGCAGACGCGAGTCTGATCTCAGTACAAGGTTTTCGAGCCCACGAGATTCCGAAGACACCTATCTCGTTATCTCGCAGTCGGTTTCACACGGTTATTTACGCACATGTTTGTACAATACACATACCGTACAACGCCCTTGTGGGGCGTGTCGTGCCCTGCCCGGATCAACGAGAGAGGAAGAAGACGAGATTCACTTCGAGTGACCGTGCGTGCATTTCGACCCGCACCTCACGCTGCAGCCCAGGTGGGCCAATGCCGCGAGGGGATGCCCGCCCACTGCAGTTTCTCTGCGCCTCAGCAGCAGCGCCGTTCCGGTGGAGGCTCCCCTGTACCCGTGCTCATGTCCCGCCCAAGCATTGCCGCCAGGGGCCATCATCCCATATGACATACACGGGGCTCGCCGTGTCCACAGGCGCGCGGCCCGGCCACAACCGCCTCCCCCCCCGCCCGCCGCCGACGGCTGTGCTCCACCGACGCGCGCGCCCTCACGGTGGTGGCACCTGAAGACGTCGGAGCCGCGCCACACCCACCCCCCCCGTCGCCCTGGGACCACCACCCCATAGCGCTATCGTCCGTCGTCCCCGTGGACGTGGCTACCCCGCCCCCCCCCCCCCCCCCCCTTGTCTCCCTCCGACACGAGAGCATCCCCCCACCATGCCGCCGCCGGATGGCTGGATGGGCGGCCGCGGCGGCTGGGGCGCCCCCCCCCGGTCGCCCATGGCCGATGGCGTCACCGGGGATGAGCCTCGCGGCGGTGGCGGCGGCGGCGACGGCTGGGGCGGCGGCCGCCGCGGCCGCCCGCGCGGCTGCCTCGGCGGCATGCCGACGGTGGAGCCGAGCAAGTCGTTTACCTACTGCCGGCCGGGGGTGCACTTTAACCCGGCGCGCCGCATCTTTCGGCTCCGCACGCCAAACTGCCTGTACGCGTTTCGGATTTCCGACTCAAAGGTGCGTTGGCGTTTCAACGGTTGTGGTTGAGGCTGGGATTGGGAGGGGGGAAGGGGAGGGGGGGAGGTGCCGGCGAGGGAGGATGGTGGAGGGGGGGTGGGAGGGATGGGACGGGGGAGGCCAGCAGGAGGGTTGAAGGCTGAGGTGGCTGGAGGGTGAGAGTGAAAGGCTGGGTGGCGGGTTTGCCTTCTGGCTCCCTGGAGGGAGGCGGGCTGCTGCTTGTGGAGTCGACAGGCGGCGGCAGATATGCTGAGCTGCTGCTCTGCGTGTGCCACTGGCTTGGCCGCAGGGCTTGCTGCGACGGCTGTGTGACGCTGGTGTGCGTTAGGCGGCTGGTGTCTGTCTTTCCGTTGCACCGCCTTCTGCTGGGCTGTGTACTTACTGGAATTTTTGTGGATGGCTGCGCTGCTCCCGCTTGGGCACTCTTCTTTTGTGCCGTTTTTACCTCCGGGCTTGCCTCATTGGCGATGGTTTCGTGGAATACAGGACCTGGAGCACCTCTACTATGGGCGCCCCCTCCCCCTGGAGGACGACCTTACTTATGTCGCGCGCGCCAACGTGGCGGCCCCGTTTGACCCGCAGCCGGTTTCGGCGGCCGAAGCGCTCGGCCTGCGGGAGCTCAATGACCTGACGGTGGGGGACCAAAGCCAGCTGGCGGAGCGGTGGCGCAGCTTCTCCTCCCAGCGGGGGAGCGAGGTTGGACCTGACGGGGTGCCACTCAAGCCGAGGTGCGTAGGGAAGGGGGGGCGATGGCGGTCGTGACGTTGGGTCGTTCCCTTGCGCCTGCGCGCACGACTGCTTGGGGGCGGGTGGTGGTGAGGGACCCTGGCAACATGTACGAGGCGACTTACGGCTGTGTTTTTTCATTTGGTTGGTTTTTCGCTGCCGGTGCATGCTGTGCTTGCCTCGTCGCGCGCTTCTTTTTTTGTGCTGTGGTTACTTGCGCTCTGGCACAGGCGGCTGGAAAACGCTTCGTGGCGTATTTGGGGTATGCAGCGCTCCCGGCGGCACTCGCGCCTGCAGCTTCTCCCCGACGGCACGGTGGATGAAATCCACGGCGACCCTGACGAGGGGGACAACTCCTTTCGGCGTCGCGCCACCACAGGGAGCGGCAGCTCTTCCGGCGCGCGCAGCCGACCGTCTCGCGGGCCGTCTGGGCCAGGCTCCTCCTCGTCCGCCCTGCCTTCTGGTGGGGGCGTCGTGCCGCCCACCGGTGGCGTGCTGTCGCCTGACAACCTCACGCCTGACGGCATTGTGCTGGACGGGAAGTCCAATGGCGCGGCGGGCGGCCGCGGTGACGACGACGATGACGACGACCTCAACGACCTGGTGGTTCCCCGCCCCGTGTCGCAGTCGTGGGTGGACGCCCAGGCGGCTGAGGAGGCGGAGCGGGCGGCGGCGCTGCGCCAGCGGCGGTCGCAGCGGCAGCAGCAGTCCCTGGACCGGCTGGTCGCGTTGTCAGAGGGGACAGCGGGGCCCACAGAGGGCAAGCGCGGTGGCGGCGGCGGCGACGGTGCAGCGCCCGAATGGCTGCGGCCGTCTGCGGATGCGTCGCACGACAAGGTCGGCAGCGGTGCGGGGGCGGTCCGTGGCGGACTGGGGGAGCCACCGGTCAAGCGGCCTGGCACAATGCCGGGTGGGGAGATTAACTGGGATGAGCTGGACGCGTCGCCGGTGGGGAAAAATACCAAGCTCCTGGAGGTAAGGTTGCGAGGCGAAGGTCAGCAAGCGTGGCATTGGTGGAAGGGTGCCGCGGCTGGGGCCCTGGCAACCCATGTTTTGGGAGAAGGGGAGGCGTCCAGTCGTGGCGCATGGTGTGTCGGGGGCGCCTCGACTGACGCGTGGTTGTTCGTTGTTGATGCTTTTCTGTGTGGGCTGGCCTGTATTGTGATTGTGGCGGTGTATCCCAGTTTTCCGACCAAGGCACGGGAGACTATCGCGTCCCTTCGTTCCGGGTAGTGTACGAGGACGGCAGCACGATCAGCCCGGTTGAGTACGAGTCGCACGAGATTGTGCCGGGCAAGGTGGCCATTCCGGCTCACACGCCCACCCTCAGGCTGGACTGCGATGACCAGGCCACCACCCTCATTGTGCGCTGCCGGGACGTGGTGACTGGCCTCTGCGTTGAGCTTCACTACACCGTTCTCCACACCGAGGACATCATTTCGCGGCGGTCCGTGGTGGTCAACAGCACCTCTGATGTAGTGAAGGTTGACTTGCTCTCCTCCTGTCATCTTGACCTAGACACCAACGAGTTTCATTTGACGCAGCTGAGCGGTGCCTGGGCTCGCGAGCGGCAAGTCGTGACCAAGCGCCTCAGTGATGGGGTGTCGGCGGTCGAGTCGCGGCGGGGAGCGAGCAGCCACCAGCATAACCCGTTTGTACTTCTCAGCGTCGGCGGCCCCCCCGCAGAGGAGAGCGGCGAGGCGATTGGCCTTGGCCTCATGTACTCTGGCTCGTGGTCGTGCGTCGCGGAGGTGTCGTCCGAGACGGGCCGCCTGCGCGTGCAAATGGGCATCAACGAGCAGGGCTTCATGTGGCGTCTGGAGCCGGGCGAGTCTTTTGGCTCCCCTGAAGTCGTCATGTGCTTCTCGTCGTCTGGCTCTGGCGGGGTCAGCCGCCAGATGCATCGGTTGGTGCGGCGGCACGTCATTCCGCCACGGTGGCGAGGAAAGCGGTCGCCCATTGTGCTCAACACGGTATGAATGGGGGAGGTGGGATGACCGAGTGGCGCGGAGGGCTGGCAATGGGGTGCCGTGCAGTCCACGTTGTGCAGTCTTGTCTTGCTGCTGACGCGTCTGCTTGTGCTATTTTCTGTGCCGTATGCTCGTGCCAGTTTGTTTGTGCTTGTTTTGCTGGTTGTCACTCTTTTGCCTTGTCCGTTGCGTTGCCGTGTTACGCAGTGGGAGGCCACCTACTTCGACGTGTCTCACTCAGCGACAGTAGACTGTGCCAAGGCCGCGGCACAAGCGGGTATCGAGATGATTGTCATTGATGACGGGTACGTGTGTGTGTTGGTGCACTGACGCTGACGTGCTGCAGTAGGCGCTTCAGCTGCGATGCAGTGGCGCTTCAGCTGGGCTGGTGTACTCCCTGGGGGATACCCGCTCACTGTACTTACGGCGCTGGTTACTTGTGGATATGCTCCTTGCTCCTGCTTGTTTTTGCCGGGTTTCTGTCTATTTGCTCCGGGTTTCTGTCTATTTGCTGTTGTTCGTTTTGACAGGTGGTTCAAGAATCGTGTGGACGCCAAGTCGGGGCTGGGGGACTGGACTCTGGACGAGAACAAGGTACGCGTGTTCAAACGACGCTACTCCTGTCGCTGGGCTTGGTCTAGCTCGCACCTCCCGCTGTCGATGAGGGTCCCCTCGTGGTTGTCAGTGCCTCCCAGAGTTGCTATATTGTTGCGCTGACGTTCATGAGTCTGACGTTGACTGTCTCACATGCGATGTGCTTGTGTATGTTCGTCTGGCCTGTCCCGTGATTGTTGCTTGTCCGCGCGTACTAGTTTCCCTTCGGGTTGGAAACTCTCGGGAGAGACGTCCACGCGACGGGTCTTCACCTCGGGGTACGTGTTGCTGGAACGACGCTGCGCCTGTCGCTGGTCATGGTCTGGCTTGCATCTCCCTGTGTTGTTGAGTGGCCTCTCATACTGCTTGCCAGCGCCTGTATCCGTGTCGTGTATGCTGTGCCGCCACTCTTACCACCATGCTGCTGTGACGCTCATGACACTGACTCACGTGCGGTGAGCCTTGTACGTTGCCTGTGTGGCCCGCCCTGAGTTTTGAGGATTTCTCTCCCCTGCTGTACTGATGCTTCAGATATGGGTGGAGCCCGAGATGGTGAGCCTCACCTCGCAGCTGTACAAAGAGCACCCCGACTGGTGCTTGCACGTGCCTTCACGCTTGCGGACTACCGGGCGCAACCAGCTTGTGCTCGACTTTACCCGCACCGATGTCAGGGACAACATTTTCGGCCAACTGAGCGACCTTCTCTCGTCCGGAGGTGGTGTCTTTGACTATGTTAAGGTGCGTCGGGAGGGGGGGTTGACGGTGGTCGTGACGCTTGGTCGTTCTCTTGCCCCTGTACGAATGTCAGCTGGAGGGCGGGTGGTGGCGAGGGACCCTGGCCATGGGCACGAGGCGACTAACTGCTCTGTTTTTTGGTTTGCTTTTTTGTTTTGCTCTCGTGCACCGGTGCATGGTGTGCTGGCCTCGTCGTTCTTGTTCTTTTTTCCTTTTTCTTAGTGGGACTGTAACAGAAACCTCACAGAGATTTTCTCGCAGGCCTGGTCTTCGCACCACCAGGGGGAGATTGGTCATCGCTACATCATGGGCGTTTACGAGGTCTTCGAGCGCATCAGTGAGGCGTTTCCTCACATTCTGTTCGAGAGTTGTTCGGGCGGCGGCGGGCGTTTTGACCTCGGGATGCTGTACTTTTCTCCTCAGGTACGTTTTGACCTCGGCGTGCTTTTTATTCTCCGCAGGTAATCATGGGCTTGCTTTGGGGGCATCAGCGAGTCGATTGCTGACATCCAGTTGGAGAGCTGCTCCTGTGGCGGCGGACGTTTTGACGTCGGAGTGCTGTGTTTTTTCTGGCAGGTGTGGACAAGCGACAATACGGACGCGCTGTCGCGTCTCAAGATCCAGTGGGGCACCTCCCTGTGGGCGCCGGCCAGTACGATGGGCGCCCACGTGAGCACGACGCCCAACCACCAAACGCTGCGGTCGGCGTCCATGAAGACCCGCTCGCTGGTGGCAATGTGTGGCACATACGGGTACGTTGTCGGTTGCTGAGGTTTCCTTTTGGTGTGTGGGCGGAACACCATCCTCTTAGTTGCAGCGGTTTTCCTCTTTGTTGCGTTGGGGTCGACCGGGCAATTCGCTCCACAGGGACTGACTGTGCAATGCGCCTGCGACTGCATTCTACACCGGCGTACCCCTCTTGCGGCTCGTCTACACAACAGGTACGAGTTGGACCCGCGGCCGCTCTCGCGCTCTGAGCTAGCCGAGATGGCTGCCTACGTCCGTCTCTGCCGCAAGCTGTCTCATCTAGTAACCGGCGGCGACCTTTATCGCCTGTGGGACCCGTTTGTGGAGACGTCGGCCGCTTGGATGTACGTCCTCGAGGGGGGCCTCGAGGCCATGGTCGTTGCCGTCAACCTGTCAAGGGAGGTGGGCCGCCTCTTGCCGCACCTGCGCATGCGGGGGCTCGACGCGACCACCACCTACGCGGTGGAGGAGCTGGTGCCAGGAAACGTGTCGCGCAACCCCGAGACCGGCGCCATCCGGACAGACGGAGCGCACGTGTACCAGCTCGGCGCCAAAATGACCCTGTCTGGGGTGACGCTGATGGGGGCGGGCCTCCCGATTCGCTTTCTGTTTGACGGCGACTCGGTTCTGTTCCACCTCTACCCGCACACCGCCTAGAGCTTTTGTCGTGGCCCCGGAGACGTTGGTGGCGGCTCGGGATGGCAACGAAACGCGCAGGGGCGCGCTCACGCTAGTTGCGGTGGGGGGGGGCGAAGAGACGGGTTAGGATGCTCTTTTTGTGGGTTCTTTTTCTTCTCTTGTTTCTCCCCTCCCCTGCTTGCGCGGTCCGACACTTGCTGTGGCCACGTGCGCAGGGGCAAGACCTCGCCCCTCTCCCAGATCCCGTCTGTCGCCTGCTTCGGCGGCGGTGGGCACCTCTGCAGGGGCTGCCCGCCGCCACGTCCGCGCCGCGTACCCCCGCGCACCCGACCAGGCCTCTCCCCCACTCCACCCACACTCCCCCCCTTCCCCGCCTCTTTCATCTGGGCCACGCGGGCCACCACAGCAGCGAACGGGGGGGACGGGCACTGCGGCGAGATGCTGAACACCAGCCGTCACCGCAGCTGCATGTGGAGAGGGATGATGGGCGGCAATGGCGTGGGGGACTCCTCTCCAGCTGCGACGCCGCGCCCACCCGACGAGTCGGGGCGACGTGGTGGCGGCCGCGGCGGAAGGAAGGGGAGGAGAGGGAGAGGAGGGAGCGAGTTCCAGTCCATAGCTCCGCGGCGCGGCCGCCGCGGGGAAAAAGTCCTACATGCAAGCGCCTCCCCAAAGAGATACAAAACGGACACTTGCAGCGAGCGTGACCAAAATTGATGCATCTCCCGTGCCCCATGACACACCAAGCACACCCCTTGCTCGTTGTGATGCAGTGCGCCCCGGGTCAAGGCGCCGCCTCCTGAGACCCGCCAACGTGCACCCCCGCCACTCGGGTCACCTCGAGGCGCATCGCGTCGGCCTCGTCGGCGGCGGGCGCCCCCCCCCGGCCGTCTGCCTCTGCGGCAAGCCACGCCGGCAGACCGTCGGCGCCCGCCACCAGCGCCGCCGCCAGCACCGCGTCGCCGACCGCCGCCTCGTGCGGGGCGGGCCACGTGGACACGGCCGTGACGGTCGCGAGGCCCGCTTCGATGCCCGCCACGTCAGTGAGCGCGTGGGCGGCAGCGTGGCGGCTAGCGGCGGCGGCAGCGACGGCGGCAGCGGCGGCAGTGGCGGTGGCATCCGCATCAGCATCGCCACTCCTGCGGACGGCAGCGGCGGTCGAGGCCGGCGCGCCCTCCCCCCCCCCTCCCGTCGCCGCCGCCGCCAGCACCATCTTTTCAATGCGGCCGCCGCCCAGCTTGACGCGCACCCCCGCCGCCTCGGCGGCGCCCGTCCCCGGCGTGTAGGACGGCGGCAGGCCAACGACGCCGCGGTAAAAGAGGGCGCCGAGCGTGCACGTGGCCCAGCCGCCCGCCCAGCCGGCAGGCACATTGACGTTGAGGGTGAGGTCGCCGCGGCAAAAGGCGCGGCGCACGCCCGCACCGTCTGCCACGGCGTGCCAGTGCCGCGCGTCGAGGCGGCCGGGGTTGGCCGCCCCGCCGTCACCACCACCACCACCGCCACCGCCGGCATCGACACCGCCGCCGTTGCCGCCCGCCGCGGCGGCTGCGGCGGCGGTGGCGGCGGCGGCGGCGGCGGCGTCCCCCGCGCGGACCACCGCCAGCAGGCGCACGACAAGCGCCGCCGCCGCGGCGGCGGCCCCCCCCCCGCCGTCCCCCCCGCACAGGCTCACCGCGACAGCGGGCACGCCATACAGGCCGCCCTGCCGGGCGGCGCTAAAGGTGCCAGAGTAGAGCACATCGGTGCCCAGGTTGGGCCCCACATTGACGCCCGACACGACCAGGACGGGCACGCCGCCGCGGCGCGCGACGAGGCCGTCAAACGGCTCAATCGCGGTGATGACCGCGTCGGCGGGGCTGCCGCTGAGGGTGTAGACGGTGAACGAGCCCGGCGCATGCGCCTGCTGAGCGGCAGTGGCAGCCGTGTCGCTGTCATGCAAAGCCGCGTGGGGGGCAGGCGGCGGCGTGTCGCCGTCCTCGGCCGGGGCGGCGGTGGCGGCGGTGGCGGCAGTGTTCACCTCCAGGTCCTGCCGCCGCGTCAGCTTGAGGGGCGTGCCCAGCGAGATGCGCATCCCACACGCCGACTGGTTGGCCGCGGGCGCCACGACGAGGACGTCGTAGGCGGGCGCCGCGGCCGCCACCGCCCGAGCCAGTGGCAAGAGCAGCGTGGCGGGGGGAGGGGGGTCCACCCCATCGTCGTTGGTCAGCACCAGCGTTGGCCGTGGGCCGTACGCGCGGGGGGAAAGTGCGCCTCCGCCCGGCGCGGTGGCGGTGGCGGGGGTGGCGGTGGGGGTGGGGGTGGAGGTGGTGGAGGTGGAGGCGGGGGACGGGGTAGAGGCTGCCGCCACCCCGCCAGCGGCGGCGGGGTGGCCATTGGCAGTTGCCATGACCGTCGCCGCCGCCCGCGGCCGCACCGCGGCGGGCGACCGGACCGCGCGGCGGGCGACCGGCGTGGAGGGGCGACTAGCCACAGCGGGTGCCCACGACAGAGAGTGCCGTAGAATGGCAGGGGAAAGCGTGATAAAGGAAGCCCGAGACAGGCGCATGGCGGACAGGTGGGTGGCGGTGAAGAGGGTGGGGGATGCTGAGGGCGATGCGGGAGGGGGCTGTCGGGACCGGCAGTGAGGACGGCAGCGGGCTCACTGGGGTGTGTGACACCAGAGTTTGAGAGACCCCGTTCAGATCGTCTGCAGATGAACAAACATTTTCTAGAAAGTGGGTACACGTGTTCATAATCAAATCATATTTGGGTATTTTGAGCGCACCGTCTCCACTCACAACTTGTGTCAGTCACAAGAGGGAGAAGTGCCAACCTGAGACCAACTCATCGACTTTTTTTGTTGAAATTCGATATATTATATTTCGAGAACATGCTTTCAGTGGTGTTCCTTGTGTCTCCCGCCGATCCTTCACACCTCGCGGCTGCGGTCGCTCCGCCTCCCGCTCCCCCTCCACGAAACACTACCTGACCGCGGCATCTGCTACATGCAGTCGGCGGTGGTCGCCTCGCGGCTGGTGCGCCTCCCCTGCGCCCATCCAGGCGCTGCGGCCCGTGGCGGGTGCCCGTCGCTGTCCCAGGCAATGACCGCGTTTGTGGGCTTGAGCCCGGCCTCCTGGACGCGACGCGGCGCTGCCAGGGCGCCCCGCCTCAGCGGCGCCCGTTCCGCGTGGGTGGCCGCTGTGCGGCCTGGAAGCGGACTGTGCAGTCCATCTGGGTGGGCTGGCCGGCGTGGGGCGGCAGCGGCGGCAGCGGCGGCGGTGCGGCCACTGGGCTCGCGGGCGGTGCCCACCGGGTGTGGCGGCGATGGCGCCCCTGCCCCCCCTCCCAATGGGGACCCGCCCGCTGCGACGACGGCAGTGACTGGAGCGGCGGCGGCGGCTGCGGCGGTCACCCCCCCCCACGCTGGGGAGCACAAGACGCTGACGACGCCGCTCTACTATGTCAACGCGCCCCCCCACATGGGGTCGGCGTACCCCACCATGGCGGTGGACGCGCTGGCCCGCTTTTACCGCCTGGCCGGCGCGACGACCACATTTTTGACGGGCGTTGACGAGCACGGCGAAAAGATCGCCGCCGCTGCCGAGGCGGCCGGCCGGGACCCACAGGCCCACTGCGACGCGGTGTCGTCGTCGTTCCGGGAGCTGTGGGCGGCCCTGGCCATTGAGCCCGACGTCTTTGTGCGCACCACGGGGGAGTCACACCGCGCGGTGGTGGCGCAGTTTATGGAGCGCGTTTGGGCGGCGGGCCACATTTACAAGTCGGCCTACGAGGGCCTCTACTGCACGGGCTGTGAGGAGTACAAGGACCCCAAGGACCTGACCGACGGGACGGTCTGCCCCACCCACCAGACCGTCTGTGCGGAGCGGTCAGAGGAAAATTACTTTTTCCGGCTCACTGCCTTTCAGGAGCGGCTCGAGGCGTTCCACGCGGCCAACCCACACTTTGTGGCGCCCGCGGAGCGCCGCAACGAGGTGCTCGGGTGGGTCAAGGCGGGGCTGCGGGACTTTAGTGTGAGCCGCGCGTCCAACCCGTGGGGCATCCCCGTGCCGCGTGATGACTCCCAGACCGTGTACGTCTGGTTTGACGCCCTCCTCGGCTACCTCTCAGGGCTCCTCCGCGACGGCGACGCCCACGACCTGGACGTGGCGCTGTCGCGGGGGTGGCCCCCAGCGGTGCACGTCATTGGCAAGGACATCCTCCGCTTCCACGCCGTCTACTGGCCAGCGATGCTGATGGCTGCGGGGTTACCCGACAGCGCCCTGCCGAACGCGGTGTATGGCCACGGCTTCCTTACCAAGGACGGGCTCAAGATGGGCAAGAGCCTGGGCAACACCATTGAGCCCGCCGACCTTGTGAGCGCTTACGGGCCCGACGCGGTGCGCTACTACTTCCTCCGGGGGGTCGACTTTGGGCGGGACGGCGACTTTTCTGCCGCCCGCTTTGTCGAGGTGGTCAACGCGGACCTGGCCAACGTGTTGGGGAACCTCCTGAACCGGTCCACGGCGCTGCTGCGCAAGTACGCGGGCGGGGTGACGCCGCTGGCCGCCGCTGACGCGCTCCCGGCAGACCACCCGGTGGTGGTGACCGCCGCGGCGGCGACGACGCGAGCCGCCGCGGCCTACGCCGAGCTGGACTTTATGGGCGCCGCGGGCGCGCTGCTCGGCCTGGCCACCGCCGCCAATGGCCACGTGGACGCCGTCGCCCCGTGGGCGGCACTCAAGGAGGAGCCCGGCAGCGACCGCCACGCCGACGGCCTCGCCGCGTGTGTGGCGGCGCTCGAGGTGGTCCGCATTGTGGGGCTGGGCCTCAGCCCCATCACGCCAGGCCTGGCCACCCGCATCTACGCAGCATTGGGGCGGGACGCGGCCGCGCTGGCCGTCGCCCAGTGGGGGCCCGACACGGCGTGGGGGGGGGTGGGGGGGGTGGCGGCTGGCGTCACCCTCCCCGCGCCCGTGCCCGTCTTCCCGAGGCTGGAGGCACCCGCGCCACCAGGTGGGGGGGGGGGTGGCGGCGGCGGCGGTGGCGGTGGGAAAAAGGGTGGCGGGAAGAAGGGGGGAGGCGGGGGGAAGAAAAAGGCGCCCAAGGCCGCTGCCGCGACGACGAAGGAGGTGGCGAGCTGAGCCGCTTCCGCTTCTCTCTTTTTTTTTGTCTACCCCTGGCTTGCTTCCCGTCCCCACCGCGCCCGCCTACGCTGCATCCAACGACCCGCCTCCGCTGCTTCCCCGCCGACTCATCCCGTTTCCCCGCCGCGACCCACCGGCACGGTCCTGTCGCCGCCCGTCTGCTGTTCCAGTGCGCCAGACGCGCCGGCCGCGGACCGCCTACCCCCCCCCCCCCCCCTCGGCCAGCCGGCGCCAGGCGCAGGCAAACCCCCCGCCCCCCCCTCCCAGCTCCTCCACCCACCCCGCACACCCCGCCGCGGCGTCGGCCCCCCCACAGACGCTCAGCACCACCCCCCCCCGTGACTGGATGAGCTCCCCCAGCGCCACGTCCACGGGCGCCGTGTACTCCCCACCCGCCGCGGCGAGCAGCTCCACCCCCGCCGCCGACAGGATGTAGGCACCGGCGCCAACGCTGACGGCCGCAACCCCTGGTGGCGGTGGCGGCACCACCACCACCGGCGAGGACCGGCCGGCACGGACGTTGGGGCACCACGCCACGTCGGCGGCGGCGGCGGCGGCGGCGGCGGCGGCGGGGGTGGCGGTGGCGTTGCCGCCGCCGCCCCCCCCCCGCCCACCTGCCCCCCGACGGAGGGTGAGGGCGTGCCACGGCACGCCCGCCGCGACCGACGCGGCGTCCACCGCGTCGAGGAGCCCCCCCGCGAGGCACCGCCGCGTCTTGGCGGTCGGCCACAGGCCCTCGTCGAGGACCAGCACCCGCCGCCGTCGCCGCGCCGCCGCGGGCGCCCACACCCCCGCGTGGTGGGCGGCAGCCAGCGCGACGGCCCGCCGTGCGGCGGCGCGGCCCGGGGCGGTGGCGGTGGCCAGGCCCGCCGCGACGGCGGCGGCCAGCGGCAGCGGCGGGGCCGCCAGGTCCACCTCGGCCCCGGGGCGCACCGCCACGCGGGTCGGGGGCGGGCGGCCGAGGCCCGCCGCGGCGGCGCGCGCCGCCCACTCGGCGGCGGGGGCGGTGCAGCCGGGGAGGGACAGCACAAACACCTCGTCCACGGCGCCGCCGGCGCCCGCCCAGGGGGTGGTGGTGGGGGGGGCGTTGACGGGCACGTCGCGGAACGTGCCGGCGCGGACGGTGGCGTAGCCGGCGGTGGGGGGGGGCGGGGGGGGGCGCCAGACGCCAGCGGGGGGGGGGGGGGGGGGCGTAGCGCGCCGCCCGCGACGGCCGCGATCATCGACAGGGGGTGGGGGTAAGCGGCGGCAAGCACGGCAGACGCGGGGGGCGGCCCGCTGGTGGAGGCGGCGGCCCCTCCCGGGGAGAGCCACCCAGAAGCGGTGGCAGCGGTGGCGGCGGCGGCGGCGGCCGGGCTCCACTGCCAGCCGCCGGGAGCCACGGCGGCCGAGGCCACGGCGCCATCATCGAGGCCCGACGTGGCGACCAGCGCCACCGTCAATGCCGCCAGCACGGCCGCGAGCGCCGCGTCGGCCGCGCGCAGCGGCGGCGGCAGCGTCGGTGGGCGAAATTGCAAGGCGGCGGCGGCGGCCGCCCACAACCCCGAGCGCCGCACGGGCGGCGGCGGGCGCGTCGCGGCCGCCGCCGCGCGGCGGGCGGCGCGCAGGAGGCCCCGCGCCGCCGCACGGGGCGCGGGGGGACCGGGGGGGAGGGGCCCCCCGCCGGCGGCCCCCGGCCCCAGCGTCGGTGCCGCCCCCGTGGTCGGGGACGAGGCGCACGGCGGGGACGCGCAGCGCCGCTTGCGGCCGCCGCGCAGCGCCGCGGCCAGGCGACCCCACACCCCCCACCGGGACGGCAGCGGCGGCGGCGGCGGCGGCGGCGGCGGCGGCAGGAGCGGCGGCGGCGGCGGCGGTAGAGGAAGGGGCGGTGCGGACGCTGCCCGCGGCGGGGCGCCGCCGCCACCCCACAGCGATGGCCACCGCGCCGTCGGGGCCCCCCCGCCACCGCCGGTCGACGGGCGGCCGTCGCGGCTGCCCGCGCCCCCCCCCCACCCCATGTCGACGGCGGTTGCGCCCACGGGGGCGGCAACGACGGCAGGGGGGGGACCCCAGGCGGCGGCGGCGCGGGCGTCCCAGCCCCCGCCGGCGGGCGGCGGAGCGTCGGCAGCGGCGGCAGCGGCGCCCGCGCGGCGGGGCGCCGGCGGGTCCCCCCGGAGGAGCTCGTCAAAGGAGCGGAAGACGTCGCTGTGGAGCGGCGGCGGCGGCGGCGCGCGCGGCGGCGGTGCGGTGCGGTCGCCGCCCGCCGCAGGGGGCCGCGACGCCGGGCCGCCGTCTGCGGCGGCTGCCGCCGGCGGGGGGCCCCACCCCCGCGGGGCACCGCCGCCGCCAGGGGCGGGGAGCGGGAGAGAGGGGCGGCGGACGGGCCGTTGCCCCCACCCTTGGTCCCAGCCCCCACCACCGCCGGGTGGCCCCGCCGCCGCCGCCGCACCGGCACCGCCGCCGGCACCGCCGCCGCCGCCGCCGACGCTGCGGCCGCGTCCACGCCGGTCGCCGCCGCCGCCCCCACCGCCGCCGTCCCCATCGTGGTCGCCAAGGAGGGCGTGCAGCAGGTGCTGGGAGGACGCCGACCGGCGGGCGGTGCCGGCAGCCGCGGCGGTGGGTGCCACCGACGGCAATGGCGGCAGCCGCCCCGCCGCCGCGGCCGCCGCCGACAGCGCTGCTAGCGGGGCGACGCCCGCTGCAACCGACCGTGGCCGCTGCCGCCGGCCGGGGGAGCGTGGCGCCGACGGCGGCGGCGGGCCGGCGGTGGCTGCCGCCGCCGCCCCCGCCGCCGCCGACGGCCGCAGCGCCGGCGGGCAGTAGGGGGAGTAGGCGCCGCCGCAGGGGGGGATGGGCCCCGGCGACAGGGGCGGCGGGTGCAGCGGCCGAGGGGTGATGGGCAGGGCGGTGGGGGGGGTGGGCGGCGGCAGGGGGGTCGTCGGCATGGTGCGGGCGGGTGGGGTGGGGGGGGGTGGGGGGGGGATTCGGGGCGGGGGGAGGGGGGGGGGGAGGGGGGGAGGAAGGGCGCTGTCGGTGCGAGGGGGGAGAGGGGAAGGAGGCGGGAAATAGAGGAGAACAAAACAAGGTGGAACGGCGGGAGGGGAAGGACGAGAGCAAGGGGGGGGGGGGGGGGGGGGGGGGGTCAGGTAGGAAGAGCAGGAAAAGGCGCAGCGACGCGGGGGTCAGTACAAGGGCGGGGGGAGGGGGGGGGGGGAGGAGGGCGTTGGCCGTGGCAAGGCGGTCAGACAAGAGGTGGCTCCCGACGACGGGGACGAGGCCGGGCGCCCCCCCGACGACGGGTGGCGGCGCGCGGCGCGAGCGCGGGCGCCCCACCGGCCGGGGACCCACGTGTCGTGGGCGGTCCCGTGCGCCAGGACAGGGACACGGTGGGCGCGAGCGGCGGGCGGTTGTGTCGTCCCCCTGATGGAAAACCCTGCACACACCCCCCGCACGGACGGTTTGGGGTGGGGCCGCCGGATGGCCGCCGCTCCTGATTGGCAGCTGCCGGTCCGTGGCGGTGGGCGCAGCCACGGCAGTGTCAGACCCCCGCACAGCCGCCCCCCCCCCAAGTGGCCGCCACGCCGTCCATCCACCACCACCGCCGCGACGCACGGGCGGGGTGGCAGAGGGGGGGGAAGAGCGGGCGGCGGCGGTCGCTGCAGCAGCGGCCGCCCGCCACCTCCACCGCTCGGCGGCACAGAGGGGGAACGCGGCGCTGCTGCCCATGACCATGCGCACGTGGCGCGCCGCGGCGGCTGTGGTCAGGCGGGTGGGGGGGGAGGTTGTGGGAGGCACAGGGGCGTCGGCCGCGTGCCAGCTAGCGTGCCGCCCATCCGCCCCCCCCCGCGGGGTGCCGCCCCCCCCCCCCCCCCCCGCCCCCCCCTTTGGCAGCGCGGTTGGTTGGTTCCCCCCCCCGCCCACCGCTCCTCGCCGACGCCCTCTCGCCGTGCGCTCGCAGGCCCCGGCGGGCGCCGCCGGGGACCCCCCCCCCTTTCGCCACAACCGCCGCCGCTGGGGCCCGCTGCACCGCCGCTGTGGCCCTGCCGGCTGTGGCTGTTGGCGCTGTCGCGTGGGTACTGCTGCCGCCGCCCCTGCCCGCCGCTTGCAGCAGCAGCTGCTGCTGCTGTTGCTGCGGCCACTGCCGCCGCCGCCGCCGCCGCCGACGCTGCGCGGAGCCGCAACTGCCGCGGACGCGACGGGGGTGCCACGGTGGTGTCGCTGGCGGGGTGCCTCCGCGGCGTCGGCGAGCCTTGCCCGGCTGCCCGCTCCCGAGGCCAGCGGTGGCGCGCAGCGGCGCAGACGGCGCGGCCGCAACGGCGGCAGCGGCGGTTGCGGCGGCGGCGGCGGCGGCGGCGGCGGCGTGGCGGCGACGGCAGCGTCTGCACTCTCTTTCCGCCATCGTTCCGTGGCTGTGTGGGTAGAGCGGTAAGGGGGGCGCGCCCAGCCGCCCTTCTTTCCCCGGCCTCTGTCATGGGGTTGTGGGCGGCCGGGGCAGAGTGCCACGGCAGCGCGCCGCTGCCTCTCGTCCACATCACGCGCCGCCGCCGCCGGGTACATGCGTGGCCGCCGTCGCCCCAGCCGGCGTGAGAAACGTCTGGCGGCCAACCCCCCCGCTGCCCCCCTTCCTTCCCTCCCCCCCTCCGCCCGTACCAACAAAACAAGAACAAAAAACAGTGCGTTCCCCCCCCGCCCGGGCAAGGCAAGAGAGAGTCGGCCGCCATACGACTCCCCCTGCTCCTTGCCTTGTCCGCCGGAGCGCCGTTTACCCACACCCGTCTCCGGCCGACTGCGTGGGAAGAGAGAAAGGCTTGCAAGTGCCAAGCCGGGCACTGCCGTCGCGGCGGCCGTCAATGGGCGACGCACGCTGGGAAAAGGGGGCGGCGGGGCCAGCCACCTGTCCCCCTTCTCCCCCTTCCCCGCCTGCCTACACACCCGCCCGCCCGCCCTCGAGGCGGCCGCCGGTGCGCTGCCGCCCCACGCGATGAGCCGCGCCGCCTCGTCAACGGCCGCGCAGCCGATGCGGCGGCGCCCTCCGTGGCGACCCAGCGGGAGGTACGCGCACCCGCCCGCCCCTTAACACTGCTACGAGGCGACAAAACGCCCGCTCGCTTCCGCACTTCCCCTCCGCTCCCCCCCTCCCATCCCCCTCCCTGCCGACCATACTTCATCGGGGCGCCCCCCGCAGCCAGCCCCAGAGCAGCCCGCCTACCCAACCTCCCTTCCTCCCCCGGCTCCCTCCGGCGCCTCCCCCCCCCCTTACGGCGCCCCCCCCCCCACCGCCCCCCCGGGTGCGGCGCTTCCACTCTTGCGGGTGCACAACCACCGCGCGGCCAGGCCCCGCTGCCCACATGCCCCGCCGCCGCCGCACCGCCGTCTTGACCGCCGCCTCCATTGCGCCGAGCGCCCCCCCGTACACCGCCCCCCCCCCATAGTACACCTGCGCGTGGCCCGCCTCGGCGAGGGCCACCGACAGGTTCTCCCACCCCACCCCGGGCAGCCGCCCGCCCGCCCACCGCCGGGGCACGGCCACGGTGCCAACAAGCCGTCCGTACTGGTCCAGCCCGTGGGCGGTCACCGCCGCGCGGACGCCCGTGGCGCGGGCGGTGAGCCAGCGGCGGGCGGCGAGCCCCCCCGGCTGCGCGGGATTGCCCCAGTGCGCACACTCGGGGGCGTCCACCCCCGCCAGGCGGATGCTGATGGACCGATTGGCCTTGGCCGCGTCCCGGGGGAGGGGCAGCAGCCGCCGCAGCAGCGGCTGGTGGTACAGCCGCACCCCATCCCCGTCAGTGACCTTGACAATGACGCCGCGGAGGACGAGCGGCCGGTGGCGGCCGCCCGTCGCCCCCGCAGCCGACGCCGACGACGACCGGCGGGCGGCGCGGGCGGCGGCGGCCGACGCAGGCGGCAGCGGGGGCAGGCGGCCCTTTAGCGCCTCGGCGGTGGGCACCCGCACCACCCCGCGGGCGGCAACGACGCCGACGGCCACGGCGGCGCCCACCACCGCCACCGCCGCGGCGGCGCCGTCCATGTGCGCGGCGGTGACGGTGGGGGGGGCGGCCGCGACGGCCGACCGGCGGGCGGCCGCCGCGGTGCGGGCAGCCGCGTCGGTCGCAACGCCCGCTGCCGCCGCTGCGGTGGCGGCGGCGGAGCGGGCGGCAGCGGCGGCGGCGGCGGCGGCAGCAGAGAAGTCCTCGGGGAGGGTCATGGCACACAGGGGGGGGGACGGAGGGGGAACACGGGAGATGAGGTTAGATGCACGGTGGAATGGGCAGACGCGCCTGTGCCCAGAAGGCGGGGGGGGGGGGGGGCTGCAAGGGGTGGTCCCGGTGAGGGGAGGCCAGGGCGCCACGCAGTGACCGTGGAGTGTCGTTCACCCCGCAGTGGGGTGTGGGGCGGGAGGGGGCGGGAGGGCCTGTGCCGCGCAAACTGGCGTGGGACGGGCGGTGGGTCGGGGCCAGTCTCCTTTGCTTTGGTGCCTTGGCTGGGCGGGCAGCAAAGGGTACAGTCCTGTACACGACAGGCGCGTCCTTCGAAAGACAAAAAGAGGAAAAGAGGTTTGGCTGACGTATTTGCCACGAAAGCCCACTTGTGACCCACAACTCTGGCGGCCACGACGGTCGCATCGCCCGAGCAGACACGCCGCCCCCACCCCTTTGCCTCCCTCCGGCCTGCTACCCACCCCCATCCGCCTCCGCCACACCCCCTCCCACTGCTCCGCCACTCGCCCCCTCTGCCCTTGCCGACGCCCACCCCTCCCATGGCGGTGCCCCCCCCCGAAACGGGCGGCGCCAGCCCGCCGGCCGCGGCCGCGGCCGTCGCGGCGGCCGCCGCCGCCGCCAGCGGCAGCGGCAGCGGCTGGACCGTCATCCCGCCCCGGCGGGGCCGCCGCCGCCCCCGCCCACCGCCGGCCGCGGCGGCAACGACAGCGGCGACAGCGGCGGCGGCAGCTGCAGCCGCCGTCCCCCGCTCCTCTCCCTCCCCCTCCCCCTCCGGTCCCCCCCCGTCGGCGCTTGCCGTGGCCGCCCTCCTCGCTGCCATTGACCGCGACACCCCCGCCGGCGGCGCCGGCGGCTGGGCGGCCGCCGCCACTGCCACTGTCGTTGCCGCCGTCGAGGCGGCGGTCGCCGCGGCGGCGGCGGCGGCAGCCGCGGCAGCCGCTCCCGTCGCACCACCAGCAGCGACCGCTGCTGCAGTAGCAGCAGCGCCGGCAGCGGCAACAGCGGAGGTGACGGCGCCGGCGCGGCGGCTGGGGGGGGGGGCAGCCGCCGAGGGGGCGGCCGCAGACGCGGCGGTCGCCGCCGCCGTCCCCTCCCCCGCCGCCGCCGCCGCCACCACCGCCACCTCCGCCGCCGCCGCTGCGGTCGCCGCCACCGCCGCCGCCGCCCCGCCTGTAGAGGTGCGGGTGGTGGTGGTCGGCGCCGGCAGCCCAGAGGCGTCCCCGTCGGCACGGGCGCAGCTGGGGTGGGCGGCGGCGCTAGTGGCCGCCCTGGTCACGGCGGGCGGCGAGGACGCCCGGGACGGGGGGGGGAGGGGCACCCCGGCTGGCCGCAGCGGCAGCAGCGGTGGTGGTGGTGGTGGTGGTGGGGAGGGCGCCGCCGGGGGGGGGGGGGCGCCGCTGCCGCCCCCGGTGGCCGCGGGTGGAATGGAAGGGGGACGGGAGGGGGGGGCGAGCGCCGACCGCGACGGCAGCGGCGACGGCGGCGGCGGCGGCGGCGGCGGCGGGGGTGGGGGGTGCCTGAAAGGGGGAGTGGGGTGCCCCCCCACGGGGGGCGGCCCTGTCCGGTGGGTGGTGCGCCCCCGCCGGCCACCCGTGGTGGACCCCGTCATGAGCCGCCTCGACGCCGCGGCGGTGGCGGGCCTCGGCTTTGACGCCCCCCCGGCCGTGCCAGACGTGGCGCCCCCGCCGGGGGTGGCCCCGCCCGCGTCCCCCGCCGCGCCGCCCGCCGCCGCTGCCGCCGCCGCCTCGCCCGCCACCACGCCCGCCGCCGCCGCCGCCGCCAAAGGCGCCGACAAGAATGGCGGCGGCGGTAGCGGCAGCGGCGGCGGTGGCTGCCTGCCGTCGTCTGGCGGGCGCTCCCCGCTCCCGCCCCCGCGGGTCACCCTCCTCTTCATGCCCCACTGCCCCCGCAGCGTGTACGCATCGGCACTGGCCACCGCCGCCGCCGCTGCTGCCACTGCTGCCGCCGCCACCCCCGCCGCCACCCCCGCCGCCACCATCACAGGCGGTAGGAGCTGTAGTACTGGTAGCGGCGGAAGCGGCGGCCACGCCGCAGCGCTGGTGCTGATCGGCAACTCCCTCGCCGCCATGGCCGCCGCGCCCACTGCCGGCTCGCCCGCCGCCGAGGCGGCGGCGGCGGCGCTGACCACCGCCACCGCCGCCGCGGGCGGGGTGGTTGCAGAGGTGCCGCTGCCGCCGCCGCCACCGCCACCGTCGCGGGGGCGGGGGCGGGGGTGGGGGTGGGGGGGCGACCGCGGCGCGGCGATTGCCGCCGACGCGTTTTGTGACACAGCGGTGCACACGTTTTTTCTTTTTTGAAGGGGGGAGCGGGGCAGGAAGGGGGGGGGGGGAGGGGCGGGAGGGAGGGGGGGGGGCGGGAAGGAGGGTGTGGCACCCGGCTGCTATGGACTCAGCCGCACCGCCGTGGTGGAAAGTGAGCCGCCGCACTATCTTTGGCGCGGGGGGCGTGGCACCCGCGCCGTGCAGCGAGAGGCACGGCGGTGGGGCGGGGCAGGCAACAACACAAACGGCGACCCGTCGCGGCGGCCATTCCCACCAAGGGTTCATTCCCCGCAAAGGCCGGCCACGCGGTGCGCTCCCCGACTACTTGGTCCACTTGCCCTCGTGGGCGTCCCCTCACTCGCCATCATCGACATCGTCGTCGTCGTCGTCGTCGTCATCGTCGTCGTCATCTGTATCGTCGCCCAGCTCCTCCTCCAGCTCCCCCTCCAGCTCCACCACCTCCCCGGGCGCGAGGCCATCGTCGCCGTCCAGGTCGTCCTCCTCATCATCGTCCTCCTCGGGGGCGACTTCCTCAAAGCCGAGCTCCGCCTCCAGGTCATCGCCAAAGCCAGCTGACCCCGTCCGGTCGTCCACGCCAATCGAGTCGTCGTCGTCCTCGTCGTCGTCGTCGTCCTCGTCATCCTCATAATCGTCGTCCTCGCCGTCGTCCTCGTCGTCGTCCTCGTCGTCCTCCTCCTCTTCGTACGCCACAAAGTCGTCATCAAAGTCCCACTCGGCGGCGCCTTCACCGACGCCCGTCCCCCGAAACACCTCAAACACCCGCGCGTACTCGGCAGGGTCAAAGCCGCGCACCCCCCGCAGGCCACTCCCCTCGCACGTCCGACAAAAGCCCTTGCCCAGGCTGTGACATGCGGGGCACTGGGCGGCGCCACGCGCGTCGAGGACCAGGTCGGGGCGGCCCCAAACGGCGGCGGCGGCGGTCGCGGCCGCCGCCGCGCTGCCCCCGCCGCCAACGGTGCCCCCGCCTGCTGCGGGGGCCCGCACGTCGAGGGGCGGCAGCCAGCCGACGCCTCCACACACATCGCACGCGCCCAGCCCCGAGCCGCGGCAGGGGGTGCAGTCGGCGCTTGGCGCCGGGGCCTGCCGGTAGTGCGCGCGGATGAGCGGCCGCGGGTCGGACCGCAGGGACAGGATGGCGGCCATGTCCATGGGGGGACCCGCCCCAGGCGGCCGCTCCCCAATCGGCCGCGTCCGCCCGTTGGAGAGCCGACGAAGGAGCGCCCGCGCGGCGCCGCCGCCGTCCCCACCGTCCCCACCGCCGCCGCCCCGACCCGTCGCGCCCGCCACACCGCGCCCATTCGCGCCGGCGGGGCCAAGGCCAGCTGGCCCGCCGCCGCCGCCACCATCTCCACCGCCCGACGCAGCGCGCCCGCGGCCACGGCCATTGGCGGAGCGGCCGTCGGCCGCCGCCGCCGCCGACGCCCCCCCACCGGCGGCCGACCCCCCCCCGTACGGGCCCGCCCCTGACAGGAAGCCCGGCGGTCCCCCCGTGGAACCAGACGGCACTGCCAGCGGGTTGTTGGCCGCGGCGGTGAGCATGGTCGGTCGCGCGCGGCGCACGGGGGGGCGGCCACCGCCCGTTGGGGGCTTGCCGGCCCCACCGGCGGGCGTATCGGCCGGTGGGGGGGTGGGGGGGGGGGGCTGCTCGGCGGCTTCCGCGGCAGCTTCGGCGGCCGCCGCCGCCGCCACCGCCGCCACCGCGTCGGTGGGCGCGCCCAATCCTCGACCGCCAGCGCGGCGGCCGCGGGTGGCGCCGCCACCACTGGTGCTGCTGCCGGCGACGCCACCGGCCCGGCCAGCGCCACCCGCGGCGGCGCCACCACTAGTCGAAGTCGACCGGTCTGCGGCATCCGCGGCGGCACCGGCCGCCCCCCCCGTCCCCGAATACCCAGGGGTAGACGCCCACGGCGCGGAGCTGTCTGAAGCAGCGCCAGCCGCAGGCGCGGCGGACGACCCCGTCTTGGCACCCGACCGGGCCACCTGGAGGAGGGTGGAAAACGAGTCGGACCGGAAGCTCGTGGGGCTGACATTGACGGGTGACGGCGGCCCGTCGCCATCGGGAGCGGCGGCGGCATCCTTGGACGCCTGCACAGTGAGCTGAGGCGGTGGCGGCGGCGGCAGCGTCGGTGCGGGGGCAGGGTGGCCGCCGCCAGCGAGCGGCCGCGGCGGGCCGACGGCACCCCTGTCAACGCCCGCGTCCCCGTCGGCCCCACCGGGAGCGTCGCCGCGGTTGCCGCCCTCCTCCTCCACCACCTCGGCTTCGGAAAAGCCGTCGGCCCAAACGGGGGCGCCGCCGATGCTGTTTGCCCCAAAGCCCCGCGTCGGCGTTGTGGGCGTCGTCGCGGGCATGCGCCCGCGGGAGCCGCCCGGCTGTGCTCCACCACGGTCGGCGCTGCCCATCGCCGCATTGCCGCCGCCGCTGCCGCCGCCGCTGCCGCTGCCGCTGCTTACTCCACCGCCTGCATCCCCTGTGCCCGACCCGTCAACACCCTCCCCGCCTTCTGCGTCGCCTGGCCCGCCCGCCGCTTCACCTCCGGCTTTCAGCTCCCCAAACAGCCGGTCCACCGCGGAGAAGGCGCGGTCCATCCGCGCCCGGTCAGCGCTACGCACGCCGGGGGCAGAGCCGGGGGGAGGACGGCCTCCGCCTTGACGGCCCACCCCCGAGACGCTGCTCCCGCCGTCGCCACCGCCCCCAGCCGCAAACGCCCCGGCGCCAACGCCGCCGCCGCCACCGCCGCCGCCATGGCCTCCACCGACGCCGCCGCCGCTCGTCCCGCCACCGCCCGCCATGGCACCGCGGCCGCCACGCGACACAAACCTGCCCGAGCCGCGGTCTCCCGCAGACAGCCCCTGGCGAGACGCCCTGGCGGGGGCTTCCCCCCCACCTCCCGACGGCCCCAACGGGGAATCGACCACCCCCCCCACCAGAAGGGACTCATTCCAACCATAGTCTCCGAGGTCAACGTCCTCGTCGACGGCAGCGATTCCGCGGTCGCCCTCGCCGGCGCCCCCATTGGCGCCCCCGGTCGCGGTCGCAACCTCCGCTGTGCCAGCCTCCGCCGCCATCGCTGCTGCCACGTCGCCCGAATTGAGCCCGTCCAAGGACGTCCGCCGACGGCCGCTGCGCTCCTTGCGGTACCGCGCAAGAAATCCCCCGTCCACCATGTCCTCTACCGCATCGGCCGCCTCGTCACCGCCACCAGCAGCCTCCTCCTGCTCGTCAACGCCATCGTCCGCGGTCGCGGCGGCCGCGCCCGTCGCCGCCGCGTCGACCGCGGTCCGAGACGGCTCGGCGGCTGCGCCCGCCGCAGCCGACGCGGCATCAGCCGTTGCCACCGACGCTGCCGCGCCGGCTGCCGGCGTCCCGCGGCGGCGGGTGAGGCGCTTGCTGCCGCGGCCTGCGCCCTTGGCGCTATCTGCCGCGCCCGCCTTTGCCGCCGTTGCCGCGGGCACCCGCTTTGCCGCCCGCCCCCCCGGCTTGGCTTTGGCCGCCCCCCTCCGCCGACGCGCCGGCCGGGCGCCCGCGCCAGCGTCTTCGACCTCGTCTTCGTCGTCGTCGGCCGGGGTGGCGGCGGGGGGTGACGCACGCCGTGGGGCGCTGCGCGTCCGCCGGCGGGAAGACGCAGCCGCCCCCTCGGCCGCCGATGCCGATGCCGATGCCGATGCCGATGCCGATGGCGCCGCCGACGTCAACGACGACACTGGGGCGTCGTCGACCGGGTCGCCGCTACCTGCCGAGGGGGGCGGCGGCGGCGGCGGCGCCGTTCCCCCTGCCGCTGCCGTCAGCCGCCGCCACGGGGCAGCCGACGCGGGCGGCCGTCGGCGACTCGGGTGGACGCCCGCGGCTGGCGCCACCGCCGCCCCGCGAAAGGCGCTCACCCGAAGAGGGGCGGGGGGAACAAAGGCGGCGGCGGCGCCAGCAGCAGCCCTGAGAACAGGTTCTGGCGGATGATGCATGGCGGCCGATGAACTGGGCAGGGGAGGCAGGCAGATGGCTCTGCCCGGCGTGAGGCGGCCAAGTGGTTCACAGAGAAGGTGCTGGGGCGTTGCCCGGAGCTGCGGTGTCGTGTATCTGGAAGCCGAAACGCGGCGGCGCATCGCAGCACTGCTTATCCCCTGTCAAGATACAAGCCCGATTTTGGCCAGATCTCTTGCTTGGTGGGGCAAATTCTGGTCCTGCTCGAGCACGAAAATGAACGGCTCGAGCAGAATTTTGCTTTTCTGATCGAGGGGATGGGCTGAGGCCAAGGATTCTCCCCCAGGATGACCGACACGACGGTCGCTGTCGGTGTTCTGTCAACGAATGACAACAGCGGTGGCGCTGCTGTTTGCTGGACGGAGCGCTCCATTGGTCAGAATTCACATTCTAGATGTCGAGCAAGGCGGAGAGATTTTTCCGTGCAGACCCTCGAAAGCTATCGTCGCGCAGGTTTTCGCTGAACCAGTGCGAGAGATTGCGCGGGTTTCAAACGCGTTAGTATAAACATTGCTCATAAGCGTAGCGATGGTCGGCCGCTTCTTTGCGCTTCACGAGAGTGCTCTCCTGCCCCGTGCGCTTCCGGTCATACCAAGGGAGGTGGCGACCACCAATCGCCCGAGGTGTTACAGGCAGAAAGCAAGAAACGGGCGGTGTCTATGATGCCTGGAGGGGGGGTCGATGCAGGTTTTATGCAGGGTTTTGCTCGAGACTTTCCCAACAAAGCCAGAAGCTTTTGACGGGCGATAAGCAGTGCTGCGCAATGGGAGTGGCTGAGCCGTCGGCGCGGTGGCGGGTACTTTCGAGCAGCAGATGGTGTGTGGCAGAAATTGGACAGTCACAAGTACATTAGGACGCACAAATCGGTGGAAATAGACACTCGAACAAACGGAATCCGCGCTGTACCCCCAAGATCAAGCATGCGTGCGACTGCGCGCCCTCTTCCCGACCGTTTCGCCCCGTTGTCCATGTGTCAACGGCCCGCAATCCTGCCCCCCTCTATCTTTCACCGCGGCCAAGACGACCTGCCCTTTTGTGAGGGGCGGGGCAGGGAGCCAATGTTGGACCAAAGCGAAGGCCGACCTGGCGAGCAGTCGACCAGCGCGCTCCGCGGTGTGTGCCGGGAGGCACGCACAGGGGCGGCTGCATCCGTGGCGCTCGCCTCCCTCTGCGGCAGCCGGTGATGGCGGCGCTCATATGCGGGGTGGTGGGGGGGGGAGGGGGGAGGGGGGGGGGCGGGGAACGCGCCCGCCACGTCGTCGGCGTCGAGACGGCGGTGCTGGGTGCTGGGCCACAAGAGGTCAATGGGGGCGCGTTCCCGCCGGGACTGCCACGGCGAGACGGTCTGGGCCGACCCGGCAAGGGGCCACCGCGGTGGCCACCGCCGTCGCCGTCGCCACCACCGGCGCTGCCACCGCTGTGCCCAGTTGCGCAGCCGGGGACTGGGGCCGCCGCCCGGCTGCCAAAACGCGCACCACCTGCTAGCGGCGTGCCGCTCCCGCGGCACGTCATCGGCAGGCGGGGGGGGTTGGCACGCTGTGTGGGCGGCCGGCCCCACGGGCGACAGCGCGGCGCCGCACCCTCACGCCCACCGCCCCCCCACCCCCCCCTCCCCCCTGTGAGTCGCACACCGCAAGAGCACGTAGAAAAAAAAAAAAAGGGCCAAAAAACTGCACACCTGCCACCAGGAGTGCCGCGTGGCACGGACGACGGCACCGCACCAGCAGCGAGACGCTGCCCCCGTACGAGCACGGGTGAGGTGAATTGCGTGGGATCCATGAGGCCCTCGCCCGGCACGCTGCACCCCCCCCCTCTCAATGCTATGCGTGGGGGTGGTCGTTGGCGGGCCACTGCCGACCCCCGGCTCCTCTCCCCGTTCGTCACCTCTTCCCCTCCGGCTGCACCCCCCCCCCCCAGCCCCCCCCCCCCCCACCCCTCCCCCACCCCCCCTCTCCCTCTATCCCTTCCCGTGTCCACGGCGCACACTCGCCGTGTCCACGGCACCCCGCGTTTCGGCCATGGCGCCCCCCCCCCCCCGCCCTCCCCCCATCCCCGCCTGGCGAGCGGTCGCCGCCCTGGGCGCCCTCTACGCCGCCGCCTGGGGCATCCCCATTGCCACGGGGGGAGGCCACGCCGCTGCGGCGGTCGGCGCCACCGCCGCCGCCCCGCCCTCGCCGCTGCCACCGCTGTCATCTCCCGTCGACGACGGCGACGGCGACGGCGACGGCGGCGGCGACGACTACGGCAATGGCAATGGCAACGGCGGCGTCCCGCTCCGCCCGTTTGTGCACCTCACCGACGTGCACGCGTCGGCGGCCGACGGGTACGCGTCGGCAGCGCTGCTGCGCCGCGCCGTCGACGCGGCGGCCGTCGCCGTGGCGCCAGCCGCGTACGTCCTTACCGGCGATGACGCCCACACCGAGGGCGTCCCGGGTGGTGGTAGGGGGGGCAGCGGCGGCGGCCTCCTCGGCCGCCCGTCGGCGGTGGACGCGGCCGAGGCGGCGGCCGTGACCGCCGCACTGGCGCCCGCCGTTGCCGCGGGGGTGCCCGTGCTGCGCACGCGGGGCAACCACGACGTGGCGGGCGGGGGCGTCGGCGGCGACGGCGGCGGCGACGGCGGCGACGGCGACGCCCCCGCCTCCCCGCGCACCCCGGGGGTGACGGTCACGACCGCGGCGGGGGTGCGGTTTGTGATGGTCGACGGCGCGCTTGGCCCGCCCGCCCCGCGGCGGCCGCTTAACTTTTGGGGCGCCCTCCGCGCCGCCGACGTGGCGGCGCTGGCGGAGGCGCTCGCCGCCGCCGCCCCGCAGCGGCCGACGGTGGTGCTGTCCCACCACCCGGTGGGGACGCTCGCGGGTGCCCCGCCCGCATTGTGGGCGCGGTGGGGGCCGGGGATGCGGGGGGGGGGCGTGCGGGGGGGGGGGGCAGGGGGGGGGGGGGCAGAGGCGGCGGCCGGGGGGTGGGGGGGGGGGGCACCCCACCCGTCGCTGGTCAACGTGCTCGCCGCCGCGCCGGCTGGCGCCCACGCCTACCTGTGTGGCCACCTGCACCATCTGCACGGGCTGGCACCCGGCGGGTTGTCGTCGGTGCTGCGCCGCCGGCCGCCGCCGCCACCGTCGGCCGGGGGGGGGCCGCCGCGGGGGGACGCCGCGGCCGCCCTACCCACGGCGGGCATGGCGCACCTGCAGCTGCGCGCGCTGTCGTCGGGCGCCACCGCGCCGGCGGCGCGGGTGTTTGTCGTCTGGCGCGGGGTGCTCGCGTGGGCCACCACCAGCGTGGCGGCGCTCGAGGCGGCAGCGGCCACCCGCGGCGGCGGCGCCGGCAGCGGCGCCGGTGCCGCCGCTGAGAGGGTGCTCCTGCTGGCGCCGCGGGGCGGCGAGGGCGGCGGCGGCTTTGGCGGCCGCGATGACCTGCGCGCGTCTGTCGCGCCGGGGGGCGTGTCGTTGGTGGTGCTGGGGGGGGGGGACGCCCCCCGGGCGGTGGCCGTGGCGCTCGGCGGGCGGGTGGTGGGGGTGGCCGCCGCGGCGCGCCCCCGGGTGGCCGTGTCGGTGGCGTGGGCGCCACCGCCAGCGGGGGTGCCCCGCCACTGGGGTGACGACGGCGTGCGGCTGGTGGTCTGCCGCCTGGAGGGGGACGCCGCCGTAGCCGCCGCCACCTCCGCCGCCGCCGCTGCCTCCACCGCTTGGGGGGAGGAGGGGGGGGAGGCGAACAATGGCGGGTGTGGGGGGGTGACCCTTCTGGACGAGGTGGTGGTCATTGTGGGGCCCGACGTGCAGTGGGCGGCCGCCGGCCCGGCACCGTCTGCGGTCGCGCGCGCCGTCCGCGCCGCCGGCCGGACCGTTTTGGGGATGGCGGCGGCCACCATTGGCCTCTCTGACGTGGCCACCCTCTTCCCCCAGCTCATTGCCGGGGGCGTCGCCACGCTCACGGCGCTCGCCGCCTACTCGGCCGCCACCGCCGCGCCGGCAGAGGTGACGGCGGTCGGGGTGCTGCTCGCGGCAACCGCCGCGGCGTTGGCGGCACCCGGGGTGCCCCTCCTGGTGGCGGACAACCTCCTCGCCCCCGCCGGCGGGACCGCCTACGCCACCCACCTGCAGCCGGCGACCGCCGCCGCCACCGCCGCCACCGCCGCGGCCGCCGCTGCCGCTGCCGCGGCCGGTTCTGGGAGGCAGTGGGCGGGGGCGGCGGCACCACCCGTGGTAGCGCCGTCTGCCGAGGGCCTCTTTCTCCTCGTTGGCCTCCTCTGGCGGTCTGCCGTGCTGGTTGGGTGGGCGGCCGCCGCGCGCGGCGCGGGGGTGGCCCGGTGGGTGCGGGCGGGCGCCGCGGCGGCGGGCGCCGCCTGGGCCGCCGCCTGGGTGGCCGACGTGGCGGGCGCCCACGGGTGGGGGGCGGTGGCGTTGAGCCCGGCGGTGGGCGGGGCCGCGGCCGTGGTGGGGGTGGCGGCGGTGGTGGCGGTGCGGGGGGGGGCGGGGGGCGGGGGGAGGGGCGCGGGGCGGCGCCCGCGGGACAACGCCCGCATGTAAAGTACGACTGAAGAGGGGGTGGGGGGGGGGGCGGCGGCCGTGGAGGGGGACGTTCTTGCGCATCGCCCCGCGCGACCAGCGCTCCTATCCTGGATAGTTCGTGGAAGGGCGAGGAAGGGGGGGAGGAGCACGCCGGGGTGGTAGCGGGTGGCGGCCGGGGGCGTTTTTTTTTGGGGGGGGGGGGGGGGGGGGCGGGGTGGGTAACCCGGGGGGACCCTCCGTGCAAACGTATGCCTGTACTGTAAACCTGTACGTACAGCACAGTACAGTACGGTACATTTGGCTCTCACCCGGGACGGCAGCGCGGGGAGGCAACGTCACGTGCTGGCCGCGCGTGATCTCTGCCGACCACCCTCTTCGCGCAACAGACTGCTGCTGGGGCCTCCCCCCTCCCTCCCCCCCCACCACGACCGCCTTGGCGATGACCTGATGGTGCGGGCAGGGGGAGCGACGGCTCGCCCCCCGCCGCCGCCGCCGCGCCCCTGACTGCCGGCGCCTCGGCGGCGGCGGCGACTGCGTGTGGCTCAGGGTGGCACGGGGCAGCGCCGTGGGGGCGCCACCACTCCCCATCCAGCCCCGTCCGCCACCCGCGGGGCCGGGGGGGGGGGGACACTGGGGGGGGGGGGGGGGTCGCGGGGGCGAGCCACCCCGCCGCTGTCCCCGGCGGCGGCAGCGCCGCCCGGGTGGCTGCTACCCCGGCCGGGCGTCGGCGGTGGTGGCGGCGGCTGCTACTCGCCCGCGCCGACCGATGCGTCGCCCCCGGGGGGTGCCTGCTCGGGGGGGGGGGGTGCGGGGGGGGGAAGCGTGGGGTGTAGACGGATTGGCCAGGGGGGGGAGGGGGGGCGGACCATGGCACGCGTGGGCTGGCCGTCGCCGCCGCCGCCGCGGCCAGCTGGGGGGGGGCGGGGGAGACGGCTGCGGCGGCTGGCTCGGCTGGCGCCGACAGCATCAGCTGGGGCGGCAGCGGCGGCGGCGGTGCTACGGGCGGCGGCGGCGGTGGCGGCGGCGGAGGTTCCGGCTGTGGCAGCGAGGGCGGCAGCTACAGCGGCGGTGGTGGCAGCGGCGGCGGCGACGGCGGCGGCTGCACCGCCGCCTCAACAACTGTGACCGTCCAGCCCGTTCTGCGCTTTGCCGTCGCCCTCTGCGCGCCCGTCCTGGGCGCCCCCCTCGGCACGGTGCCCAGCGGCGGGGGGGGGGGGGGGGGGGGGGGGGGGTGGCGCGCCCGAGCTGGCCCTCCTCGCGGCGGGCGTGCGGGGCCTGCCGCGCTTCCGCTACGTCCGCGGCGGGGGGCGGCCGCCGCGGGGCCGTCGGCCCGACGCGCCGACGCCGCCGACGCGGCGGCGGCGGCGGCGTGACGGGAGCGGCTCGAGTGTCCATGGGGGGGTGGACAGCAGGGAGGATGGAGGGGGAGGGGGAGGGAGTGTGGGGGTGGGGGTGAGGGGGGGGGGCGCCAACTGACCTCGCGCCGCTGACGCGTGTGTGGAAGCGGTGACGGGGGACCGGGTGGGGGGCCTGGGCCTGGGGTGGGGGGGGGGGGAGTCCCCGCGAACGGCGGCCGGTCCGAGGGGGGAGGGACGTCCACCAGTGAAGGTGACGCGTCGGGGCTGTCGGAGCTGTGACGAGGGGCGGGGTGGAGAGCACGCGGGGGGTGGAGAGACAAAGGGGGGGGGCGGGGGAAACAATAGAGGGGACGAGAGGCTGTGTCGTCCTGGCGTGGCGTCTGGATTGTCGTCATGTTGGTGAGTCTGCGCGCCTCGCGTTGCTTGAGGGAGGGCCGTGGGGCCGCCCGCCCGCACCTCCTCGCCCCCCAAACTCCATCCCCCCCTCCGCTGCCCGCCCACCGAGCCGCGTCGGCTGACCGCGCAGGCGCGCGGCGAGGGGGGCGGGGGAGGGCGGGTATTCTATTTCCTCCCCCCCCCTCCCTTGCCCTTACGCACCCCCCCCCCTCCCGTCAGATGCGCATCCACACCGCCTCCTCCACCGTCAGAGTCGGGTCCGCCATCCACCGCGCCCACGCCCACGGGTAGCGCCCCCGCTCGCCCGCACGGATACACATGGCCCCCGCCCCCGCCGCGCACATGGCGTCCGCGTCGACGGTCTGGCCTGCCAGCAGCCGCCGCGCCAGCTCTCCCCCCTTGACCCCATCCGTCCGTGCCACCGCCGCGGGCACCCGCGCGTCGGCCGCCGTCTCTGCCGCCGCCTCGGCGCCGCCCGCCGCCAATGACCCTGACGACGACGACGACGACGACGACGACGACGACCGTGGCGGCGGCGGCGGCGTCGGCGGCGGGGGCAGGTCCGCAAGGTAGGCGGCAACGGTGGCGTGGCGGGCCGACGCGGAGAGGGCGGGCGCCGGCACGCCCGCGGCGGCGCACGCCGCCTCGCGGCGCATCAGGGTGCGGAGGCTGCGGGGCCCGCCCTTGCCGCGGCCGTCATTCGGCCGGCCGCGGGCCATCTTGCGGAGGTAGGACAGCAGGTCCCGCGACCAGTAGTGCACCACCCGGTGGGCGGGCCCGTGCGGCGGCGCCATGGCCGTCTCGTTGAGGCGGGCGAGGCCCGCCCACGGCGGCCGGAACGCCGCCCGCACGTCCGTCCGCGCAATCACCGACCGGTTGGCGGGGGACCGCGCGTCGGTGGCGCCGTGGACAAAGAACGCGTCGTGGTTGGGGGACCCCGCCCGCATGTCGAGGGCGGCGGGCTGGAAGATGCTCTTCCAGTCGGCCAGCTCCCGCGGGTTGGCCCCCACCCCCGTCGCGCAGGTGGTTGGGTGGTAGGAGGCGAGCGTGTGGGGGGACCCGGGGGGGGGCGGCACCAGCCGCCCGCTGGTCAGGGCGGTGGACCACCGGACGGGCACCAGCGGGGTGCGCGCCTCAAGCGGCCGCAGGGACGCCCACAGGAAGGGGGTGTGCGCAAAGGCGGCGGGGTGGGGGGCCCAGGCGGTGGGCGGGGCGGCGGTCTCAAAAAACTCGTCCGAGTCGAGGAGCGTCATCCACCGCGCCGCCCGCCCGTGCCGCCGGACGCAGTCGTAAAAGGACCGCCGCTGCACCTGCGGGTGGTCCGTGACGGGCGCGGCGGTGACCCGCCGCGGGGTGGCGGGGTAGAGGGTGACGGCGGGGCCCAGCGGCGCCAGCAGCGACGCCAGGTCCTCCCACCCGCCGCCGTCGCTGCCGTCCCAGCCGCCCCCGCCGCCGGCGGTTGAGCTGTTGGCGGCCGGCGGTGGTGGCGGCGTCGGCCGCGGCCCATTGTCGTCATAGACAAAAAAGGCGTCGACGCCGGCGAGGCTGTTGCGCACAATGTGCTCCCGGAGGGACGGCCCCGCCCGCTTGACCACAATGCACTCGGCGAGGTAGTAGGGCGTGCGCACGTGCGGGTCCGCCGCCAGCGCCGCGTGCCGACGGGCCATCAGCTGGCGGTAGACCGAGCCGGGGGGGGCGCCGGGCAGGGGGGAGGGCATGGACAGGAAGGCAGCGGAAAGGGGGGAGAAGGGCGGGGGAGCCGCGGAGGAGGAGGGGGGGGGGGGTGGGCGGGGGACGGCCCCCGGCTGGGAAGCCAAAGGCGGGGGGGGGGGGGGGGGCGGCCGGCCGGCAGCGGGGGGGGGGAGGGGGGGGGTCCTTGCCGCCGCCACGGTGGCCTTGCCGGCGGCTGCCGTCGCCGCCGCCGCCGCCGCCGCCGTGTCGGCAGCCGCGGCGGCGGCCGCCGCGGCGTGGACCGCCACGGCCGCCGCGGCGGCCGCCGCCTCTGCCTCCTCTGCCGACCCGCGGGTGCCGCCGCCGCCGCCGCCGCCGCCGCCGCCACCGCCACCGCCCGCCACCAGGCGGTCTGCCGCGGCAGGCGCGGCAGCGAGCAGTGGCGGCGGCGGCGCCACCCGGGGGGGCGCCCCCCCGCCGCCGCCGCCACCCCCCCCGCCACCCCCCCCCCCCGCGGGTGGGCGGGCGGGAAACAGGGCGGCGGGGGCGGCGGCCCAGAGGAGGGTGACGGGCACGGCGGCGGCGCCGAGGAGGGCGGCAGCCCCCAGCGGGCGCAGCCACCACTGCCGCCGCTGCCGCCGGCGGGGGGAGTCGGGCCACGCCATGGGGGGACCCTACGGGCGGGGGGGGACGAGGCAGGCGGGGTGGGGGGGGGGGGGGTGGGGTGTCGGGATTGGCAGGGGGGAGGGGGGAAGGACGTCAATGGACTTGGGAGGAGACCAAGGTGGGGGGGGGGGGGGGGGGGGGGGGGGCGGCGAATGCGGGAGGGGGGGGGGGGACGGGAGCAGAAGAAGGGTGGTCACCGTCCTACTCCCACTGGCGACGGGCAAGAGTCGCGCGCACACCTTGTTTTCCCCCGTTGGCCGGCGGCCCCGCCACCGCCGCCGGCGACGGTCGCCTCCGCCGCTGCCGCAACGCCGCCGCGACCCGCCGCCACCGCCGCCGGGTGCGACCGGCGTCGGGCGAGTCTCCTACGAGCGGGATACAGGTGGGAACGGCAGGGAACGGCGCGTGGGCGCCCCCCACCCACCCACCCCCCCCCCCCCCCCCCCCCCCGACACGGACGGCGCCGCTCACACAGCGCTGGTTGTCAGAGGCCAGGACCTGGCTAGCGGGGGAGGGCGGGGGGTGTCATGAGGCTGCCACAGGGGCGGGGAACGATCGCGCGCGGCAAGGCGGGGGGGGGAGGGGGTGTGGCCCACACTGGATAATAAAACAAGGGGGGGGGGGGGGGTTGGCGTCCTCCCCGCAACGACGACGGCGGCGGCGGTCCCGCCTGACGTCAGCCCCCCAAGGAGAGGGGGCGCACCTCCTCCCGAGCCGCGACGGGGGAAGACCGCCCTTGGCAGCTACCGCTGGCCAGTGTACAGGATGTTGGACGACCCCCCGAGCGGGTCCTGACAAGTGACCGGGACCCCGCCCGCCCACCATCGCGGCCCTGCCGCCGCTTCCCCCGGGCGCCCCCCTCCACTGCTTTCCAGTGCGCTCCCCTTCCCTCCCTTCCCTCTTTGATTCCTTTTTTTTCTTCCCTCTACATACCTACCCCCCACCTTCCCTCCCATTGCGCGGCCTATGGCCGGGTTGCCGTCGTCCCGTCGGGGGGGGGGGGGGGGGGGGGGGGGGGGGGTGGGTACGTCCTGCCTCTGAGGCCCGTTCGCAGTTCGCGTACCGTCACGCGTGACGACGGTATAAACGGTATAAAAGCTGCGAGAGAAACTGGACAGGGCCGCTGTATACGGTATACAAGTATATAAGTATTTTACATATTCTCAAGATTCCTTGAGATTGACACACACAAATGAGTGTGACCAGAAGAAGAGCGGGGTGTTTGGCAGCCCTGCCCAAGTCGGGTGCCACCGGAGACCTTCCACCGTCCACAGCGCGGAGAACAGCATCATGGACCCCACTCCTATCTGGCGTGCGGGTGCGTTTGCCACTTCTGTAGCTGGCGCCCTGGATGCCCGCCGTGGAATTCTCTCGGACCCCTTTCAATACACTTCTGTTCCTTTTCCTTTTTCCCACGTCCGGGCTCGCTACGGCGCCCTCTTTCCACGTGCTGTGCGCATGTCCGAGAGCACTGTCCACGGCCTGGTCGATGTCCTCCGCCCTCGCTTGCCGCGTCGAGGCTTCTCGGCGGAGATTCGTGCGGCTATGGCCCTGCGCTCCTTGGGCGGCGGTGGCTACATGGACATATGCGCGGCGTTCGGAGCGCATCCAGCCACTTTGTACCGCGCCTTGTGGGACGTGGTGGACGCTGTGAACTCTACCACCCCTGCCTGGCGCATCTGCGCGTGCCACCCGTGGAGTGACAAATTTCAATGACAGCACACTGGCTAGAGAGTTGTCTCAAGAAACGCCGTCACTGATCGCAATTTGGTAGCTGCAAGTCTTGCCCTGTGCAGTGTATACCGCGGTATACCGCGGTATAAACAAACGCGGCGCGCCCACGTATGTTTATACCGCGGTATACCGTCGGAACTGGCACAGCCAATCAGATCGGCGTTACGCGTATATACCGTCACGCCGATTGCAACTGCGAACGGGCCTGACCTCCGCCCCCCGCACGCACCGGCGGGGCGTTGCACCATCCACGCCACGCACCAGCCGCCCGGCCCGCCCCCACGCCGCCCCACCGACCGCCACCGACGCCGCCGCCGCCGCCGCCACCCCCGTCGCCGCCGCCGCCGCCGCCCGCCGCGTCAACGGCGGCCAGCCGCCGCCGCGGCGCAGCGCCGGCCGTCGGTCGTCGGGCCGGCGGCGGCGGCGGTACGGACCGGGAAGGGCCGTCGGGGGTGGGGGGGGGGCGGGGGGGGGAAGGGCCAGAGGGGAGGTGGCGTCGGGGGGGGCGCCGCCGTCCTTGTGCCCCCTCCCCCGCGGCCGCTGCTGCCGCCGCCGCCGTCGTCGTGGCCGCCCCAACGGGGCGGTCGGCGCGTGGCGTCGCGCGCCGCCCCCTGGCGGTGCCAGCCGGCAGCGGGGGCCCCCGCCCCACGGGGGTGGGGGCGGCAGGGGCGTGACTACCCCTTTTTTCTCTTTTTTTTTCTTTTTTTTTGTTCACCCCTTTCCCTCCGGGAGAATAAAAAAGGGGGGGCACGGAGGGCGCCGCCGGTGCGCGCCCCCCGTCCCGCCCGGCAACGCGACCGCCGCGCGCGCGCGCCCGCGCGCGGCTGGCTGACCACCCGTTTCGCGTGGCGGCCCTACCTCAGCAGCGGTGCGGATGGAGGGGGGTGTTTGGTGGGCGCTGCCGCGCCGGTTGGCAGCCGCCGCGGTGACGGCGGGGCGGCCGTCAAGGGCGCGGCGGCGGCCAGGGCCGTGCCGGTGGCGCGCCGGCGCGGCCGGCCGGCCGGCCGCGCGCCCAACGGGGCGGCCGCCGCTGCTTGCCCCGCTGGCCGGCAGGGAGCGTCGCGGCGGGGCCCGCGCGCCGCGGCGCTGGCGGGGCTCTCGTGCTGTCGCGCGCCGGGGGGGGGGGGGGGGGGGGGGGGGGGGGGGGGGGTGTGGCCCCACCGCCGCCGCCGCTCCCGCCCCCCCACCCACGTCCGACGCTGCCCTTGGCGGTGGCGGCGGCAGCGGCGGCGGCGGCCGCGGCGGTGGCGGTAGTGTGCGTAGGGGCGGTGGTGGTGGCGGTGGCGGTGGTGGTGGTGAGGGTTGGTGGTGGGGATGGTGGCAACGGCCCCCGCAGGCAGACTGCTCTGCGGGCCACCCCTCTGGGAGAGGGGGGGGAGACAGGCCACCCGTGTCACCCCCACGAGCGCGGTCTGGGAGGGGAGGGGGGGGGGGGGGGGGCGGGGGGGCGGTGTTTTGGCGAGCCGGCCCGACGCCTCCTGGACGGGTCCCCCACGGGGATGGACCGGCGCCACCGCGCGCGGGAGGGCGGGGCGGGGCGGGGAGGGGCTGGGCTGGGCCCGCGGGCGCCTGCCACCCGGCCGCTCTGGGATGGGCGGGGGGGGGGGGGGAGTTGGGCAGCGTCACGGGGGACCAGAACAGGGGTAGGAGCCCCCTGTCGGGCACTAAGGCCGTCCCGGCCGTCCACCCCCCCCTCCCCTCCCCTCCCCTCCCCCCACCCCCCCCCACTGCCGCCGCTCGCCCAACGGCGGCGCGCCCGCCGCCGCCGCCGCCCCCGCCGCCGCCGCTGGCGCCGCCGCCGCCGCCGCTGGCGCCGCCGCCGCTGGCGCGGGGTAGATCTGCCGGCCCCTTCGGAGGTAGATACCTAGAGTTTTTCAAGTCCCCAGCGGCGGCGCTCCCCACCGCAGCAGGGCAGTGTCCGCGGCGTTGCACCGCGGGCGCACGACGCTGGCATGCCGGCAGGGGCGGGGACGCCCTTCCCCCCCCCCCCCCCACACACCCCCCCCCCCCCCCCCCCCCACGCCAACGTCGGCGTGGCAGTTGGCCACGGGCGGCCGCCACGCGGGGTGGTGTCTGTGTGCCTGTGGGAGGCAGAATCGCCCGCCCCCCCCCCCCCCCCCCCCCTCTGGCCCCCCCCTCCACTCGACGCCGCGGCCAAAGGGTCCGCACCCGCCGCGCGCGGTTGTCGCGGCGCTCCCTCCCCGATGGGTGTACGGACGGCACCGCCCTCCTGTCCCCCCCTATGTACAACAGTACAGTACCTTCCCTACCGCCGCGCGGCGCGGGGCGGCGGCGCCGCGCTCCCCCCCCACGGCCACACCCCCAATCACTGGCAGCCGGCCGCGGCCGGGGGAGCGCGCCAGTCGCGGCCGGGACTGGTCTGGTCTGGGGCACACTGCCAGCGCAACGTTTTTCCGACCGCCCCGGCGTTGCGGGCGGCACTCCCGCCCCCCCCCCCCCCCCCCCCCTTCCCGGCCACGTCAGCGGCGGGCATACTCCCCCCCGCTGGGCCCCCCCCACTCCCCCCACCGCGGCGGGTGTCTGTGGTCTGGGGGTCGGTTTGCCCCCTGTTTGGCCGCCCCCCGTGCGGGCTGTGGCCCCCGCAACGGCGGCGGCGGCGCGGGGCGCCCTCTTTTGTAGGTAGGCCGCCTGCCGCCGCCACGGCAGCGTCCGCTCTGTCCCTCCGGGCCGTAGCGCAGCCCATCGCCCCCCCCCGCCCGTCTTCCACCCGGACGGGCGCGGAGGGGTGGGGGTAAGAGGAAGGGAGGGGGAGCCGCCGCCGCCTGTTGCCTGAGACGCATGCCTCCCCTTCCCCCCCCGCCCTTACCTCTCCTGCACCACCCCCCCCCCCCCCCGCCCCCCCCCCCCTCTTGCCGCCGCCACCACCACCACCGCCACCGCCCCTCCCTCTGCGCTTCCATCCCCCGTGTGCCCAGAGGGCGGGCGCTGCGCCCGCGGCCGCCGCCGCGGCGCTGGGAGCGCGGCGGGGGCCGGCCGGCGGCGTGACCACCCAGACCATGGCGCACGCCGCGGCGGCGGCGGCGACAGACCGTGGCGCACGCCGCGGTGGCGGCGGCGTCAGTGTCTAGTTTCCGTCTTCACCTCTCTTCTTCCGTCCTGCAGCGTAGGCCCACCCCCTGTTGGTGGTCCCCCCCCCCCTACGCCCCCGCAGGCAGCAGTGGGGGGGGGGGGGGGGGGGTATCTCTGGCGGCAAGCGCCTCCCCCTTCCATTCGCTCCTCTGTGTCCGTGCGCCCCCCGCGACGCGGTGTTGTTGTCGCCGTGGCTCCGCCCCCCCCCCCCCCCCCCCGCGGCGTGCCGGGTCTGCTGCCCGCAACGGGCGGGGCGCCTTGGTGCCACCTTTTCCCTGGGCGGGGCGGCCGACGGAAGAGGCGGAGCGGGGTTGGGCGCATTCGCCCGCCCACCCTCCCCGTTTTCCCCCCATCCCGCCCATGCCCCTTCCCCCCCCTCCACTCACGCCCCTCCCTCTCACCTCCACCCTCACCCCCCCCCCCCCCGCCGGGATTCCCCGTGCGCAGACAGACGACCCTCTGTCGGCGGCGGCGGCAGCCGCAGCGGCCGCGGCGGCAGCAGCAGCAGCAGCGGCAGCGGCGGCGTTTGGCGGCGGCGCCGTCGGCAGCGGCGACAGAGGTGGCGGCAGCGGCAGCGGCGCCGCGCCATCGGCGGCAGCGGCGGGCGTCGAGCGGCGGGCGGCGGGCGGCGGCGGGCGGCGGCGGCGGTCCACCTCTCCGCCGCTCCGCGCCCGGCCGCCCGGCCGCCCGGCCGCCACGGGGGCGCCGCCGCCCGCGCGCCGCTGGGCGCGCCGCTGCAGCGGCGGTCGCGGCGGCCGGCGGCGGCGGCAGAGCAGTGTGGGCGCCCGCGGCGGCAGGGCGGCGGCGGCCGCCCGCGGCGGCCGCGGGCGGTGAGGGGGCGGCCGCGGCGGCTGGGCGGGGGCGACGGGCGGGCGGGCGGGCGGGCGGGCGGGCGGGCGCGCCCGCCGCGGCGGCGGGGGCGGCAACAAGGGCGGCAACCCCCCCCCCCCCCGCCCTTGCGCCGCCCCGTGGCAACGGCGGACCACGTTTGGGGTGGGCCCCCGCCCGCCACTCCCCCCCCCCCCCCCCCCCCCCCCCCCCTTCCTTCATGGTGGGGCGGGCGGGCGCGCCCACGGGGTCCCTACCCAGCCGCCCGGCCCGCGCGCGGCGAGGCCGGGGGGGGCGGCGGCGCGGCGCGGTCGGTCGGTGCCAGGCCCGCCAACGAGGTGGGGGGGGGGACGTCCCGACGGAGCTGACACGCGCTGTGGTCGTTGTCCCCCGCCCCCCCCCCGGCCCCCCCCCCCCCCCCCACGCCGCCGCAGCCGCCGCCGCCCCCCCCCTCGACGGCCACAAAGCAGCTGACAGCTGGGCGCGAGTGCCGCTGCGCGTAGGTATGTAGGACGGTAGGCGGTCACGCGCCGCTGTCATTGCCAGAGGGATCGTCGCCAGGGGGGGGGGGAGGGGCGTGCAGGGGCGTGGCCCTCTGCCGACACACCTATAGCCAGCAGGCCAGCCCTGCCCCACCGCTGGTGGTGATGGTGGTGGTGGGGGTGGGGGTGGGGGTGGGGTGGTGGGGTGGGGGGGGTGGCAGTGGCAAGACGGACAGTCACCCCCGTGCTCTCTCTCTCGGTCTCTCTCTCTCTCTCTCTCTCTCTCTCTCTCTCTCGTGAGCCCCGACCAACAGGGGGGGAGGTGCGTGGACACCAAAACGAGCCGCGGGCAGCGCCTGCCGGACCTTACCTGGCTTGCCAATGGGGGGGGGGGGGGGGGGGGGGGGGGTGGGGCGTGGTGTTGGCGGCGGCGGCGGCGGCGGCGCCATTCCTTGCCCGCGGCGGCCGCGCCATTCCTTGGCCGCGCCGGCCGCGCGCCGGCCGGTGGCGGGCCAGACCTGCAGGGGAGGCCGCAGCGCCGCCGCGGGCGGCGGCCGGCCGCCCCAGCGCCGCGGCGGTGGCGGCGGCTTGCACCCCCCCCTGCCGGCCGCACGGGGTTTGGTTTTTGGGTGTGGCGGCGGGGGGGCCGGCGGGGGTGGTGGGGGTGGTTGTGGGGGGCGCTGGCACACCCGCCCGTGCCGACCGACCAAGGCGCCACAGCCCCCCCCTCTCGCCCACACAACCACCACCCCCACCCCGACTCCTCCTCCTCCTCCTCCTCCCCTTCCTCACGCACGCCCCCCCCCCCCGCCACACCCCCCCCCCCCCCCCCCCCCAGCCCCTGGGGGGGGGGGGGGGGGCACGGGGCGGCCCCCCCCCCCCCCCCCCTCCCCCCACCCGCTCACGCACCGTTGGGGAGGGGGGGGGTGGGGGGGAGGGAGGTCACCCGCCACCGTGGCCACGGCACGTCTGTCAACACGGCACTCACCAGTGTGGGGTGTGGAGGGGGGGGAGCGGGGGACCCCGCCCGCGGGTCGGTCGTGCGGCGTGTGCCACCGCCGGCGCATCCCGTCGTGCTCTCCCTCCCCCCCCTTCTCTCTCCCCCTCTTCCCCCACCCCCCCCCCCCCGCCCCGCCCCGCCCCTCCTGCACACTCTTTTCTTTCTTTCCCGCCCCCGCATTGGCTCTGCAGCAGCGGGGGGGGGGGGGGGGGGTGGGGGCCAGCGACACCAACAAGCCGCCCACCCGCCCCGACTGCCTGCCGCCCTTGCCCGCGAGCGAGCCGTCCCGTCCCCCCCCCCTCCCCCGCCCAACGCCACGCCACCCCCCGGCAGTCACTACAGCATTCGCCGCCGCCGGGCCGACCGGCGGCGCCTCCTCCCCTCCCCCACCCCCACCACCCCCACCCCCCCCCCCCCCGCCCTACCCACCCCCTTTCCACACAGTGTCATTGGCACCACACCCCGCGGCCACGCCCGCGGCTCCACCCACCTGCCAGGCCGCCAGGCCACCAGCGGCGGCGCCCCACCGACCCGCGCCTCGCCGCTGCTGCCGCCACAACCCCCCCCCCCGGCACGCGCGGGGGGGGGGGGGGTGGGGGGGGGGGGGGGGGTGGTTGCACCGGGGGGACGGGACCGCCGCCGCCGCCGCCGCCGCCGCCGCCGCGCGCTGTTGACTGGCACCCCCCCCCCCCCCCCCCTTCCACCCACCCTGCCTCCCCGCTGCACAGCCCGTTCCCCCACCCGCGCGCCGCCGTCCCTTGCTGTGCGATCTGGGAGGACCTGACGGGGGTGGCGGGGAAGGGGAGGGGGGGGACGGCCGCCCCGTCGCCTCGCTGTCTGTGCGCGTGGACGCCATGCGTGGGGGGGGGAGGGGAGTGGGGGGTGGGGGGGTTGAGGCGTGGGGGGCGGGGGGGGTTGGTGGTGGGTTGGGTCTTGAGGGGGGGGGGGGGGGAGAGGGTGGTGGCAGCGTGCAACGGGCGTGGCCGGTGGCGCCGTCACTGGCAGGTGGGGAGGAGGGGGGGGGGGGGGGGGGGGGGGGGGGGGTGCGGTGTGGCCACGCAGCGAGCGGCCGGGAGCCGTGGGCGTCGCTTGCTGCCCGCCCGCGGCGTGGCAGCGATGCGCTCGCGGGGGTGGTGGGGCGGCGGAGCGAGACGCGCCCCGCCCCCGGGGGGTGTTCGATCGAGTGGGGGGGGGGATGGGGTGGGGGGGGTGGGGGGGGGGGGGGAGAGAGCGCCGGTGCGCCGAGACCCTATATGAGGAGGAAGAGGGGCGGCTGCTTGGCGGGGATGGGGGGGGGAAGGTCGGACAAGCAGCCGCCTCCGTCGTGCACCCGCAGCCTGCCTGCCTGCCCGCCTGCCACCCTGCGTCCCTGCCTGCTGGCCTGCCCCTACGCAGCGGGACCCTGTGGAGAGGTAGCCTCTCACCAGACCCACCGGCTGGTTTTTGGTCCCCGCCGTCGCCGTCGACGTCGCTGCCGCCGCCGCCGCCGCCGTCGCCGCCTCTTGCCGCTGCCGCCCGCCCCCCCCCCCCCCCCCATCCACCAACCCCCCCCCCGCCGCCAAACTTTTTTTTTTTCCCCTCCCTTGTTTCCCCCCCCCCCCCCCCCCCCCTTCCCCCCCCTTGTCTCCGCCATGGCCCCCACCTTGCGGGCACTGACCGCCGCGGCGGCGGTCCTTGCCGCCGTCGCCGCCGTCGTGGCGGTGGCGGCCCCCTGCGGCGCAGCCGCGGCGGCCACCCCCACCCCCACCCCCACCCCCCGGGCGCGCCCGTCCCGCACCCCCCTCCCCGGGTGCAGCGGCTCCCGCTGTACCGCCTATGGCCCCGGCACCCGGTGCGCGACGGCCCCCGCGGGGGGCGCCCCCACCACCTGCCGCGCCTATGCGGCCGCCAACGGCACCTGCACCGCCATTGCCGACGCGTGTGTGGACGTGGCGTGTGACGGGACGGCGCTGGTGGCGGGGAGTGACGGCTCCATCTACTGCAACTGGTGTACGCTGACGGCGGCGTCGTGTGAGACGGGCTTCCGCGTGTACAAGGTGGCCCTCCCAACGCCCCAGCCGTTTGCGTCGCCGTCGCCGGTGCCGGCGGCGGCGGCACCGCCGGCCGCGTCGGCCGCGCCCGCCGCGCCAGCGCCGACCGTTGCGCCGCCGACGGGGGCACCGGCGGGGGGCTCCCGGGGGGGGGGGGGGCTAGCGCCGCCCAAGGAGGCGCCAGCCGGCCGCCGCCCGCGGGCGGGCGCCGACGGCTGCTCGGTGCTGCCCGCCGGCACGCCCGCCCGGCAGCGCTTCCCCCCCTACTCGGACGCGGTGTGCGACGTGGACTATACGCTGTGCGAGGTAGACGGGGACTGTGGGGCGGGGCCGGACGGCAAGCGGATGGCGTGCGTGCCCATTGACGGGTGCGCCGCCAGCCGCTGCGGCCGCATGACCGTGTCCGCGTCGCGCGCCCAGTGCGAGGGGGGGGGGCGCTGCACCCGCGACTGCCGGCAGAATGTGGGCGTGTGCACGCCCGTATTTTGCGCCTAAATAGGGGGGGGGGGAGGCGGCTGGCTGGTTGTATGGTCGGGGGCAGCGGTGGGGGGGCGCGGGGTGGAGGTTGCGGGGGGGGGGGGGGGGGGGGGGGGGGAGACGGATGACGAGTCGGGACGCAAGCGGATGGGGGGGGGGTGCGCAGCGGCGGCGCGGGCCGTGCGGCTAGCTTGGCAGCGGTGGACTGCTGAAAGGGGTTCAATGTGTGGGGCGAGCGGGGGACGGCGAGGTATTTATAACCTTTTTTCTCTTTGCCTTTCTTCCATCGCCACTGGACCCTGGGGGGTGCCGTACTCACCCGTGGGGAGCGGGTGGGCCGAGGGACTGGCATGCCGAGCAGCTACTGCTGCAGCTGCCCCGCGGAGGCGCGCGACGAACAGCGGGCGGTGGGGAGGCAAGTGCCGGTGGGCGGGGGGCCGGCCGCATCCCCTGTACCGATAGGGTGCGCGACAAGGGGGAGAGGGGCTTGGGCGGGGTGGTTGGACGGCCGAGGGGGTAGCGGCCAGGGGGCAGGCCGCTCCCCGAGGTCTCGGCCCGGAACGCTGCTCTCGTCGGCGCCAGCAGGCAGTCAGGGGAAAACAGGGCGTGGAGCGCTTGTAGTGCCTGCTGTCGGTATCGTTGACCCTTTTTTGTCTCCACCAGCGCACGCGCGCCCATACGGTCGCGCTCACGCGTGAGCAGCCTGCCCCTCATGCGGTTCCACCTCAAGCCGAGCGCTCAGGCGCTCGGCGGTTGGGAGAAAGCGGCTTGGTACCCAAGGCGACCTCTTGGGCGACCGCAAGGCCAAACAACACAAAACGGCCCCCTTCTCCGTCTGACAAATCCTCCCCCACCACACCGTACCCCCTCCCCCCCCCACCACTCCCCGTCCTCCACCCTTCCCTCGACCACCCCTCCCCGCCTGCCAAACCACCGCTTACGAGGCGGGCGCCGCCACTGGCGCGTCCGACCCCCCCGCCGGCGGGGCCGCCCCCCCTCCCCCCCCCGGCGTCGGGGGCGCCCCCCCCTCGGCCACCACCGGCGCGTTCACCTCCCGGTCAATCTCATAGAGGAGGGGCAGCAGCAGCACAATCGCCGACGTGGCGGCCACCCACAGGGCGCCGCCGACCAGCCGCCGGGCCGTTGCCACCGCCGGCGAGGCCCGGGCGGCCGCCGCCGACGCGGCAACGACCACGTCACTCTCCGACAGCGCCTCCTTGATGTCCCCCATCCGTTCGAGGAAGGCGTCCAGGGGGGTTTCCTCATCGTCAGACGAGGAGGCAGAGGAGGCGGGGCGGGGGGGGGGGGGGCGCCCGCAGGGATGACGACCCCACCCCCACCCCCTTCGCTGATGTTCACAGACATGGTGGAGGCTCACGGGGGGGGGAAGGGGGGGGGTGGGGGGGGGGGGGGGGGGAGGCGAAAGAGGGGAAGGGAAGACGAATAAAAACGAAACGAGACGGGAGGCCCGGGCGGGGGGTGCGGCAGAGAGGGTAGGGGGGCGGGGGAGCGGGCGGGGATGAGGGAGGAAAAAGGAACGATAGGGAACGGGAGGGTGTTGGCTGACGCCGCGGTCGTCCCTGCCGCTGCCGACGAGGCAGACGGGCGTCAGCAGAGGCAGGCAAGCAGCACGGCAGATGGAGGAACAAAGCCGGGTCGTAGCAGACTAGGCGATGGGAGCGCAGCGGGGCAGGCGTGGGTCGCTCCGTAGGCGCGGCGGGCAGAGCATGACCGCGTCTGCGCGCCGCGGTCGTCGCAGGCGGCGCTGGCGCCTCCGGATACAGGATTTGACAGTGGGCGGCCTACGATTGTTCATAAGTACATATGGCCGTACTTACGGTACACTGTACTGTACCGACGGATGGCCGAGCTCGAGCAAGCTCAAAGAACACTCAAAGGGAGTACCCAAAGGGCCACTTCGTTGACTTCGATGGTGGCCTTCTTCACTGCGGCGGCAGAGCACAGTGGCTCGCGTCACCCCACCACCCAGTGATGGCTTTCCTTCCAGTGCCCACCCTTGGCCTCCGCCCCTGTGGCCCCACCCCTGCCGTGGGTGTGGCCGCTCCTTACCCCCTCAAGGGCGCCGTCCCTGGTCGGCGGCCGCGCCCGTCCTGCCGGCCCGTCCCTGTGGCTACTGCCACCAGCGGGGGCAGTCCGGCCGCCCCCCCCGCACGCGCAGTGGGCGCGGCGGTCTTGGGCGTAGCGGCGGCCACCGCTCCCCCCCCGGGCACCCCCCGCCGGCGGCCCGTCGTGCTCCTCCCCGGCCTCGGCTGCTCGTCTGCCGACTATGCGCCGCTGGCGGCGACGCTCACCGCCCGGGGCCACCCCGTGACGCTCGCACGGGTGGCCCGGTGGGAGTGGTCCCGCAACGCCGCCGCGATCACCACCGCCGCGTACTGGTCGGGCACCCTCACCGTCGACGCGGCGCTGCCGTGGTACCTCACCCGCATCACCGAGGCGGTCGCCGCGGCGGTGGCTGCCGAGGAAGCGGCGGCGGTGGCTGCCGTCGACGACGGCGGTGGCAACGGCGTGGCCGCCCGTGTGCCACCCCCTGCTGCCGCCGCCGCGGCCATCCCAGGCATCAAAGTCGGCGGCGCCGCGACGGCGGCGGGGGGTCCACAAGCCCCTCGGGTGCACCTCGTGGCGCATTCGGCGGCGGGGTGGATCGCCCGCCACTGGCTTGGCGCCGCATCCCCGCGCCCCCCCGCCGTGGCGTCGCTGACGACCCTGGGCACCCCGCACGTGCCGCCTCCCGCGGGGGCGCTGGACCAGTCACGGGGCCTCCTCGCGTCGGTGGCGGCCGCCCACCCCGGCGCGGCTGTCCCCGGCGTGCGCTACACGTCGGTCGTTGGCGACGCCGTGACGGGCGGCGCACCTGGGGCAGGGCTGGCGGGGTGGCTCGCGTTTGCGAGCTACGCCGCCCTCGGGGGCGGGGGGGCGGTCGCGGGGGATGGCGTCGTCAGCGTCGCTGCCGCTGACCTGGGCGGCGGGGAGCTGCGGGTGCTCCCGGGGGTGACCCACGTGGTGGGGGGAGGAGCGTGGTACGGCGCGCCAGAGGTGGTGGAGCGGTGGGCCACCGACCTGGACTGAAGGGGAGGATGGCGATGGACGACGGTTGGTATGGGCAGGGGCCGGTGGACGGCGGCCGTGTATTTTTTTTTCTGTTGGGCGGCTGTGTCTCTTGGGCGAGGAGGAACATGGAACACGGCTGTCTCCGTCTGGGAGATGGCACATAGTAGGTACGGGGTGGGATGGGTGACCAGGACTGCGGGCGGTGGGGCAGGTAACGCGTCGTGAGGCTATACAATAGGCAAAGACCGTGGTGTATTTCTTCGTTCTGACCAGATCACTTCACCGCACGTCGTCACACATGCCCACACGACCTCGGCCCCTACTCGGACGCCTTTCCTTCCAAAAACGCAAGCAGGACCTTGTTGAAGGCAGGTGCATCCTCCCAGTAGCACCAGTGGCTCCCACCCTCCATCTCCACTGTCGTCGCGTCCGAGCCAATCAGCTCCCCAACCGCACGCACGCCCGCTGGGTCATGGCACTTGGTCGCCCCACCCACCACCACCAGCACCGGCCCGCCACGCCACGCCCGTAGCAGCGGCCGCCAGTCCAGAGCCGTGTGGTCCGCCATGAGGCGGCCTAGCCACGCGCCGTCAGCGCGGGTCGCCTCGGCGACAAACGCGGCCGCATCCGCGGCGGGAGGGCGACGAGTCAGGCAAACGTCCACCGTGTCCGCCGCCGCGGCGGCGGCGTCCGCCACCAATGCGGCACGCACCGCTGCGAGCGACGGGCCGTCAAAGATGCCGCGGGAGCCAAGGGTCCAGCCGGTGGCAGGGTCCCGGTTCTGCAGCGGCACCTGGTCCACAAACGTGTGCGTCGCGAGGCGCTCGGGGCCAAACAACTCCGCGTGGGACCACCAGACGGCGGCGCCCAGGGAGGTGCCAACCGCGTGCACGGGCATGCCTGGTGGGCACAGCCCAGGCGCCGCCAGCACCGCCGCCGCATCTGCGGCTAAGCGCGCCACATGGGACGAGTGCGGGCTGGCCGGCGAGTCGCCGTGGCCGCGGAGATGGGGCCGCACTGCGATGTAGCCAGAGGTAATCAGGGCGGAGATATTACGGTCAAAGTGGCGCGGGGAGCCCGACCAGCCGTGAAGGAGGATGACAACGCCTCGCGGAGGAAAGGCGGGGACGTCCACCTCGACGATGAGGTCTAGGCCATCGGACGTTTGGACAGTTTCCTTCTTGTGGGATGCCATGAAACAGACCAAGAGGAGCACGCAACTCAGAGCGCGAGGGAGGGGACACTCAGCGAGAGGGGAGGTGACAGGTCTGTGCGAGCATGGAAAGTCTCAGAGCTTCGAGAGCCAGGGGGCGACAGTCAATAGGTACAGTACAGACGGTGCGCACCAGCGCAATCGGGCATGACCAAGGCCCGCGGAAACGCTCGAGAGGGATCACGGCCGAGGATCACAGCTCCAGCAATGTAGAGTGAATATACAGAAAAAGATTTCACTTTACATTCATTCGTCGAACTGTCACCAACCTCCAGCTGGACAGCACTTGTCATGCTAATTCCTCCAACGACACATCACAATGACACATGGCCGCATTCGTGGACCCTTACAGAAGACTACCCAAGCCCCGCGTCCTTTCCTCCAATCGCCTCTCTCTGAACCCTCTGGACGCGAGGCCTGTCCCTCGCAGCCCGACACACCCACGTGGCCACGCGGGGCGCGTGTCCCCGAGGTGGGAGGGGGGACGCGGCGACCCGTTCGGCGTGGTCGCGCTGCGATTTGTGTGCAGCCGCGCGGACGGTGACAGTCCCGGTGCACCGTGAGGGTGCGTTTGCGTCCGCGCCCACGCGGCCGCGCCCAACTGCCCGCGTTGCGCCGCCATTGCCCGGCGTTGCACACGCGCCCCGACCCGCCCGCCTTCCGCGCTGCCCGTTTTGGCTTCTCCCCTTTCCCTCCCTCCTGTTGCCGTCCTTCTTCCCCTCCCCGCCACGGCACTACCCTCCCTGGGGACACAGCCCTTTTCTGCTTCCCCGGCCTATTGCCTGTGCACCACTTCTGTGCCCAGTGGGGGGCCGAAGGGGAGGGCGGGCCGAGTGGGAGGGGGAGGGGGAGGTCAGGTGCGGGGGTGGACTGGGCGCCCCACGGCGTATGGCGGCGATCGCGTCGCGGACGGCGGGCGCGATGGGCGGCGGCCGTGGCGCGGCGCGTGGCGTCGTCAAGGGTGGTAACGGTGGCGGCGGCGGTGGTGGCGGTGGGGGGGGTGGCGGCAATGGGGGGGGCGCGGGCGGCGGCGGCGGCGGTGGGCCGGCTGACCGCGTCGGCGGTGGGGGTGGCGGCGGGGTGGGTGGCGGTGGGGGCGTCGGCGGGGGTGGTGGCGGCGGCAACGGCGGCGACGCGGACGTGGTGGCCCTGCATCCGCCGGCGTCCCCCCATGCGGCCGGCGCCGTCTATGCGGTGCGGCTGGGGGACGAGCTTGTGTCGCAGCTGCTGGCGGCGGGGGAGAATGTGTCGTTGACGCTCGAGGACGGTGGCGCGGGCGTCCTGTCGGTCGGCGGTACCGCGCACCCGTTGCAGCTGCACCCAGAGAGCTCCCCCCTGTTCTTTGACTGCTACCGCCGGGTAGGCAACACTTGCGTCAAGGTACGTGCAGAGAGGGGTGGTCAGTGGAGGGGTGTCGGAAGGTTCCGCTGGGCGGGGGGTGGGTGGGGGCGAGGTGGGTCGTGTTGTGGAGCAACGCCTTGGATCTGGTTCTCGATGGCTTGTCGAGTTTCGTTTGGCTCGTGTCGCACTGGATGACCTTGACAGGACGTGGGAGTGGGGGGTGGGCGTAACCGGGGACTCGGATGTGGCGGGTGTCTGCCCTTTTGCTGGGTGCCGTCGGCGATGGAAAGCCCTGTGTGAGCTATACTTGTGCCGTAGGAATACGCACATGATGTGTACTCAGGCGTGGTTCGCTTGGGGTTGACAGCTGACGCTTCGGACTGGCTATCGGTTTTATCCATTTTTGTTATGTTTTTCCATCGACTTCCGATGGTTGTTTTTGTGTTACCTCGTGGTCGTCTTCTCTGGTGCCTGTTTTCCGTCGTCTGGTCTTGAACGAGACAGGTGGGGGACGTCAGCTCCAAGCTGCTGTTATCCAAAAATGGTCCTGTGACGAATGACCTCGTCACCCGGATGCGCAACAGCTCCGTCAAGCCGACGCCGATTGTTATGATGGAGGACCGGCCGGGCATGCCGCCGACACGCAAGCTGAACAAGCGCGCTTCAGCGGGCTCTGCATCGGCGCTGCGGAGCAAGGCGGGGCCGACGAAGCGGTCGCGCACGCCCACCCCGCCAGTCACACGGATGGACGCTGGGGGCGGCGCAGATGTGTCGCCCGCTCCGTTGCGGACGCCCGCGACCAGCTCTTTCCCTTCACAATTGGGTGGGGGTACCACCGCTGCCGCGTCTGCTGGCGAGAGAGGGCTCGGTGTGACGCCAACGCCCATGCCCAAACGTTCCAGCAGTGCTGCTCCCCGGCGGCCGTCCCTGTCCTCCGCTGCTCGCCCGTCGCCGCCAAGACAATCACCTGGCCATGGGGGTTCTGCGCTCACTGTTCTGGGTGCCAGCAGTCGCCCCTCCTCCCGCGCGCCATCGCCTGGCCCGGCTGGTGCTGTTCCGCGACCACTGCTTAATGGTGGGATAGGGGGGGGCGGTGGTAGTGGCAGTGGCGGCAGCGGCGGCGGCGGCAGCGGTGGTGGTGGCGGCGGTGCAGGCGGCCTGGCCTCTTCCAGAGCGGCTCCGTCGTCACTCCGGTTACTGGGCAATTCCACTGGGCCGGGAGGGGGTGGTGGTGGCAGCCTTGGGGGCCTGGGTGCTGCCGCTGCCCGTGGCAGGAGGTCCTCCCCGTCCACCTCCCGCCCTCCGTCGGCACCAGCCAGCCCTGCGGGCCTGCCGCTAGGGGGCGGTGGCGCCGCCGGCGGGGCGCACAATGATCTCCGTCGCCGAATGATCCAGCTGCTAGCATTGGGCACCATGAAGGGCAATGTTTTGGCGGATCGGCTGGGCCTCTCCGTCCCTGACCTTAACGCCTTCATTCGGGATGTAGAGGTGGCCAAGTACTGTGGCGCCGGCTATGAGTTGCACCCGTCCATGTGGCGGGAAGTGCTCATCGACTGGCAGGGCTACACAGCCAAGGAGGCTGCTACGGCGGTGGCCAACAAGCAGACCGCTATGGCCCGCGGTGGTGGGGTTGTGGCGGGGGTCGACCCGCACGGTGGAGGGGGAGGTCCTGCGGGGGGTGCCGCCACTGCCAATGGGCGGCTGGACATGGACCGTCATGTGGTGCAGCCGCTGACCAAGGCTGAGCTGGATGCGGAGCTGAGTAAGACCCCGCCCCGGCCGTCGAGTGGTCGCGTTCGTGGTGGCGGCGCTGCTGGCGCGTCTAGTGACGACGAGCCGCCCATCCGCAATGACGAGGAGGACGCGTCGGCACGGAGCACCTTCTGGAGCCTCTTTCGCCTGTACGTGACGCTGGCTGCCAAGCTGACAGAGATCCGCGATGCCGCGGACGTCCTTGGCAAGCGGTTCCGCAGGTCCGCGCCAAACTCGGATGAGCGGGCGGCGCTGGAAAAGCGTATCCGCGCGATGGTGGATACCAAGTCGGAGGCTCGGCAGCAGATGGCGGACCGATACTATGCCACCCACACAGAACTGGTGCGACTGCGCGACCGCATCCACGCCTATGCAGACGCTGCGGGCTCCACGCACGGACGCGACGGCTGACACGTCTTGCATACAGAGGGGGGTGGATGACGGGCGGACGGGGTCAGCCGTGGTCGGGTCTGGAGGTCGTGTGGTGTCAAGGGTGCGATGTACCTCGTTACGGCGCGGGCATGAGGGTGTGCGTTTGGTGTGGCGCTTTGCGGGAGCGTGTTTTCTTTGTGTGGCGTTGTGTGGTGTCGTGTTTGGTCTCCCGCGGACCAACCTGTGTATATCCTCCCTGATGCGCTACTGTCGCCTTGCATGTGCTTGGAAATGTGTACAGTCAATCCCCGACCTTGTACCACCCCCGTATAAGCCCAGGTGGGCCTATAACGAGTTGGCCGACAGTCTTCCACAGTCATTCAGAGCAGCGAGAGAGGCGCGGGCGGCTTTTTTGGAGCGATTGATTGGCGAGCACGCACCTGGCGTCGCGGTGCCGGCAGCTGTAATGCTCGCGATAGGGGTGGGTCATCATCGGGGAATGACTGTACATCCGTATGTCCGCCTGCTACCAACCGCGCGGCATCTGAAGAACAGGAGAGGGAACCCTTTTTCCTCTTGCAAGGGTGGTACTTGAAGTATGAAGAGGCACTCTGATTATCCATGCGGGGGGACCGGCCCCCAGGGGAGAACTCAGCACCGACCGAGTTGCCCCCCTCCACACGAACAATGAACACCCGACAAATACCCGCAGAGCGGCTCGTCGGGGCGGTTGGGCCGACCGGACAGCCGACGGCGGCCGGTGGCACTAGGCACGAGTACCGCGGGGTTGAACCGACTCATGCCGTGGATGCCACCGCGCCGCCGCCCGCCGCCGCTGGCAGCCCGTCTCCCGACTCTGCGTTACCCAGGGTGTCCGTCGGGGCCGTGTCCGCCTCCCGCCCATTTCCACCTCCCGGGCGTGGCCGTCGCACTTGTTGCGGACGTACAAAAGGGTGGCACGGCAGCTGCCGTATCTGCTGCAGCGCTTTCCACCCCATGTTGGCCGCTGCGTTGACGTCTCGGTTGACCAGCATCTGGGGGCACGTGCGCTCCACACAGCGCTTGACGCCCCACACGCCCGCGGCGGCGGGAGCACGAAAAACCACCCCTGTCGGGGGTGGGTGCTTCGCCGCCCGCTCCGCCGCTAGCTTGGCGCCCTCTGTGCGGCAGGCCGCCCGCCCTGTAGCGGAGCGCACCGGCTGCGTGCGCTCCCAGCCGGCCGTCGACGGCGCACGCGGCTGCCCCTACCGTCCACGGCTGCCTCGCCGCCGTCCACAGATCATGGTGCCGCGGGGCACGCGCGGCGGCGCCGCCGCCGATGCGTACACAATCGCCAGCTGGTGCCGACAGCCGTCGCACGCCTGGCTGGAGTTGTGCTCGTCCGCGTCCACCATCCAGCACAGCCGGCGCAGGTGGCGCCGGAGCCACGTGGCGCCCCCCCGCGTGGCCGCCTGCCCGACCACCAGCACCACCGCCGAGCGGTTCACATCGCGGCGCAGGCGGCCGCCCGTCAGCTCCCGCGCAACGGCCTCGCCCAGCCGCCGCCGCTGGATGACTTGGTGCACCCGCGCCTTGCGCTGGCAGGCCGTCGCCGCGTCCCCCCACACGGCTCTGTACCGCGGCTGGCGCCGGGACTCCATCCACTGGCGGCTGGCCGCCAGCACCGCCGCAGCGTCGCCCGTCCGCACCGTTTCGTGGGCGGCCACCGCCTCGGGGGTGGTGACCGGCGGCGGCTGCAGCGCGCTCAGCCCCTGCGCCGCCTCCCGCCGGTGCGCCGCCGCCGCCCGCGACGTCATGCCGTTGCCTGCAGCTTCGGCGTAGCGGCCCTTCGTCAGCGTGTACACGGCGCCCGCGGGGGGGGGCGCGTGCCAACCCCGCGTCGCTCTCACTGCGTGTGCCACGCGGACCGTCAGGCCGTCCAGGGCGGCAGCAAACGCGCCGGCGGTGGCCACGTCCTGCGCCACCGCCGCTGTCTTGGACGCCGCGTACGCGGCGCCGTCGGGCCGCCCGTCTGCCACGCGCGGCCCGACCCAGCCGGCGGCTGCCCGGCGCAGGCAGCCGAGTGCCACGTTCACGGCCGCGTGACGCGGCACCCGCCACCGGCCGTTGCCTGTGGCCGCCACCAGGCACTGCGCCGCGGCCTGCAGCTGCCGCATAGCGCAGCGGCGGAGAGAGGCTGCCGGCCCCCGCACGGTTCTCGCAGACGGCGGGCGCGCCGGTGACGCGGGCGCAGCGGTCTCGCCGGCGGCGTCCCGGCTTGGCGGTCCCGACCTTGCCGCCTTGCCGCACGGCATCTGCCGTTGCTCGGCACCGCCAGGCCCGGCCTTGCGCTTCCTCCGCCCCGGCGTCGGGGGAAGGGCGCCTGGCCGCGCCCCGGCCGCCGCCGCCGCCGCCGCGCCCGCAGCTGCCGCTTCGGCCGGCGCCAGCGAGGCCGTCCGCCACACGACGGCGTTCAGCGCCAGTGCCGCGCGGGTGAGCGCGTCCGCCGCCACCAGCTGCGACCGCGCCAGCCGGCGGCGGCACACCCACGGGCGGTCGCCCCATGCCGCCGCCGTCGGCCCCGACGACACAGCCGTCAGGATGGCGGCGTTGCCGGGGTCTGCCGACACCACGGTGAGGGTCTTGACGGCGGCGATGGGAAAGCCCTGCTTCTCCAGCTGCGTGGTGGGGCTCCCCGCCACCCGCTGCTGCACGCGGCTGCCGTCGGCCTTGCGCGTCGACGCCGCCACTGTGAGAGATTGGGCCGGAATTCGGTACCAATACTTTGGAGATTCGGGTCAAGTGGATCTGACCGGAAGTCGAAATTCACCCGACCCACGATGGTGAAACTTCTGACTTCTGGACGGAAATTCGACTAGGACTTCCGACATACTAGAGCAGGGTAATGCTGCTGGTATTTGTTTCTTGGGATTTTTGCACGGGAGCCAGACAAATTTCTACGCTTTGAGTGCTTTGCATGTGGAGTGAAACGATTGGTTTGTTTGAGGGTTCATTTTCTGAGTGTTTTGAGGGGTTGCGTGAGCGTGTGAGGAGGGTTGATAAGGAGGGACAGCAAGGCGGGGAGGGCCCACCTTGGCTGGCCAAGCAAGTAAACACCGTCTGGCTCCGACACATCTTGTTCGTACCTTGGTGAGCTGACCCGTTCACCACACGCAAGTTCCGTGTTCGGCTGTGTGGAGGTGCTTGCTTCCGGTGTCCCAAGTTGGGATATCGGCAATACTCCTCTTCCTTCCCTGACTCGGGGTTGGTGGTTGGGAGTACTGCTACAGTTGGTGGATCAGCGGGGGAGAGGATATCGACTTTGGTACCTCCCTTGACCGGAGACGGGACCAAGTTGGCCCCTCTCCCCCTTCGGCACCGAGACTTCCGGTGACACGATCGACTCGCCTACGTTCCGAGCGCTCGCTGGGTGACGAGGTTGGCCACCGTGAGTCTTGGTGGGAGACCCGGAGTTTCGGGAAACCTCACCGCCTTCCTAGAGGTAGGTGGAGGGGTGGAACGTGCTATAGGAACTCCCTAGCTGACGATCCCCGACTCTGGACACCGTTTGGTCGTTTTGGTTGACTCCACGTGACTCTTGTGGAGATGGCTGGTGAGGGAGACCCCCCCATTGCGCCGAGTGTACCTGGGGAGGGGGAGCGTAGTCCTCCCCCGACGGGCGGAGTACCACCCAGGCCGGGCAGTGCGGATGTGGTGGGTCCAGAGGTTGGACCCCGACGGCGGTCGGCCAGGTTCCTTCCCAGGCCGTCCCCGGAAGAGACGGGCGGAGTTCGCCCTTCTCCGGTGGGAGCGCCGAGCCAGCGTCAGGCTCCGGCAACCTCTTCGGGGAGTGACGACACTCACTTCGGCATGGGACCGCCAACCGGCAGAGGTGACGGGACGGGGAGTTCCGTACCCCGGGTTGGTGGGTCCGCGCCACGACTGGTGCCGGAAAGACCGGGTGGGAGCTCGAGTCAAGCTCCACCTGGGTCATCCGGTATCGTGGATGACTCGATGATGACTGCCATCGCACAAGTCGTGCGAGAGGAGGTGGGAAAGGCGTTGAAGGGGAACACCCCTCCGCCTGAGCAGGCCTCGAGGCGTCAGAAGCGACGGGAGATTCGACGTACTCTCCGTCGTGAGGTGGATTCAGAGTCTGAGTCCTCTGCAAGTGGCAAGTCGGGTGAAGAGGATCTTACCCGACGTGGTCGTGTGACTCACACGGACCGTCTTGGGACTAGAGTCGTCCCAGGAAAGATAGTGGTGAATAATCCATTGTTCAAGGATGTCTTCGACTGTGAGACATATGGGTTGGTCAACAAGTCGTTGACCTACTCGAATAGTCAGGCCCGTACCCTGGGCCGGCGCAAGAAACACGTTGCGCAATCCTTCGGGGTCCGTTCAGAATGGGACGGGACTCCACCCCTGAAGGTCTTCCAGTTTTTGCGGAAGTTCGCAAAAGCCTGCGATGACAATGATGTCTCTGAAGCTGAAGCGTTTTTCATGCTTCAGGACTTCACCAAGGAGCCACTCCGCTCCGAGGTGATGAACGTCATGCCAAGTCGGCATGGTGGGAACCCGGGTGAGGTGACCTCCTACCTGGAGTTGGTTAATTGGATCCTTCGTCTTCACGCAGACGAGGCTTCCTTGGCTGCGCAGGTTGAAGAGTTCAACCGCGCCACCCAGAGTAAGGGTGAAGAGGAACGGGAGTTCGCTGAACGACTCCGTCAGCTGAACGTCCTCTGTGGATTCCTATATCCCCAAGGAGTCATTAAGGGACGCTTTGTGGATGGTGTCCACCGAGCAGCTTGAGCGACTGTGCGAGAGCGTAATACTCCGACAATGACTCTGGCGGAGTTGGCACGCATCGCCCAGACTAAGGGTGATGAGTACCGCTGGCTCGTGTTTGAGCAGCGGAAGGAACGAGAGAAAGAAGTTAAGGGAGTGGAAGCAAGTCGCTTCCGCAGAACTGCAAGGGTGCCTTCCTACACGCGTACGTACCCTGCGGTACCTTCGTCCTCAACTCGAGAGACGGAAGGTATGGTGGCCGCTATCCCTGATAAGTCACGGGGACAAGCGGGGCCATCGGCGTCAACGAGTGATCGGCCGTGTTGGCAGTGTTACAAGTCGGGACACTGGGCAGCCCAATGCCCCACTCTGGACGTTCGACTGAGAGCCCTGTTGGCTCGTATTGGAAAGCTCGGTATTCCGAGGACTGATTCGGATACCCGGCCGCGCACCACACGGGTGACGGCCATGACTCAACCTCAGTCAGAGAATTAGTCCACGCTTGAGAAGGGGGAAACCTCTTCCCCCAGCTCAAGTGGCAAGGATACTCCATCATCCGAGTCGGATGAGGGAAACGCCTAGCCGCTGGGACTAAGACTGACCCAAAGGCTCCAGCAGTAATGAAGCGGGTTGCTTCACACTCACCGACCCATGGGAGAGTGAAGGTCCTGACTCGACCTCGAGGGGTGAGGCCTAGAGACAAGGTCCCTCCTCAGAAGCACGACCCGAGTCGGATTGTGTCAGTGCTGGTAGGGAGTAACTACCAGGTCGCAGCTCGACTCTGGCTGCAGGATGGATATGAGTTTACCTCTCGTGTCATAGTCGACACAGGCTCTGCTGCCTCTCTCATTAGGCAAGACTTATTGCCAGAGGGGACGGATGTGAGTCCCGCCGGCTCACCCGAGTGGCGTATGTTTGATGTCAATGGGGGACTCCTCCCCATTGTTGGGTCTATTGCATTGACTGTTTGCATTGGGTTCTACCAGACGCAGGTGAACTTTGGAGTAGTCTCCAATATGTCAGTCCCCGTACTCCTGGGAACTGACTATCTGGACCTCCATGTCCCGGCCGTCTGTGGACCGGAAGGGGTAATCCGAATGCGTAATGGAGAGACTGTCCCCATATTGCGTAAAGGGAGGACTGTTTCCCCTACGACTCATCAACCTAGGGAAAACTCTCCCAAGGGTGGAGGCTCTACGACCCATGTACGAGTATGTAAGGGTACGGTAGTCCCGCCCCGATCAAGGACCTTTGTGCGAGTACGCACACGGTTTCGAGGGAATGGACTCGTTTCCCCCGTGGACCGAGTCTATCATACTCACCAAGTTCAAGTTGCATGGGGCCCCATGACTTGTGGGGATGACCAAACTTGGTGGGTGGAGGTCCTCAACACGTCGGAGGAACCTCGACGACTCCCCGGAGGCATGAAGATTGCGTCGATCTCTACCTTTGAGGGGAATGTCGTTGCTGTGACTCAACAGCAATGGAAGGATATTGGAACGGCAGGCTCTGCCGACCAATCGAGTTCATCGACGGCTAAGTCGCCGACGGTACATCGGGAGAACATCCCGGAGTGTTTACATGGACGACTGGATGAGTTAATCCAGAAGCATCACAAGTTGTGGAATGGTGACCTTGGGCTCATCAAGGCCACCGAACACAGAATCGTGTTGAAGCCAGGGGCTAGGCCAGTTCGCCTGAGTCCCTACCGTATGGGACCAGACTCACGGGAACTCACCCGAGAGCAGGTCCAACGGATGCAAGACATGGGTGTCATTGAGCCTTGCTCAAGTGAGTGGGCCAGTCCCATAGTCTTGGTGCCCAAGTCAGACGGCACGATGCGGTTCTGCATCGATTATCGTAAGCTAAACGAGCGGACGGTAAGGGATAGTTACCGCTTACCCCGTATGGACGATTGCCTCGACTCACTCGGTGAGGCACAGTACTTTTCCACGTTGGACTGCAACGCGGGGTACTGGCAGATACCCATCCGCAAGGAGGACAGACACTTGACCACCTTCACGTGTCACTGTGGAGCTTATCAATGTACACGGCTCCCTTTCGGGCTTTGCAATGCACCTGCGACTTTCCAGCGTGCTATTGACTTGCTACTTGCCGGAGTCAAGTGGCAGATCGCCCTGGTGTATCTGGACGATATCATTGTGTTCTCCGGGACTGCCGAAGAACACCTGTCCCACTTGGACAGAGTGTTTACCCTGTTGGGTGAAGCAGGAGTAACACTCAAACCTACGAAGTGTCACCTCTTTAGTAATGAGGTGGAGTACCTCGGCCATATAGTCCGGCCAGGTCGCATTCTGGTCAATGAGAAGAACCCCATGGCCATCCGTCGGGCGAAGTTCCCCCAGACGCAGACACAACTCAGGAGCTTCCTGGGTATGTGTAACGTATACAGACGCTTTGTGGCGAACTATGCCAAAGTGTCTGCACCGTTGAACCACTTGGTAAGTTCCAAGATGCCCAAGCGCTTGGATGCTCCCAAACCCCCGGAGCAAGAAGCGTTTGATAGGTTGCGAGAACTCCTCTGCAACCCACCGGTGTTAGCGATCCCCAGACCGGGGGCTCACTACATCGTTGATGTGGTCGCAAGTTACGACCAACTCGGTTGTTGCTTACTCCAACAACAGCCTTCGGGGGAGTATTTACCCGTTGGCTACTTTAGCAAAGGACTCTCACCGGCCCAGAAGAACTATTCTGTGACGGAGGTAGAGGGCCTTGGCGTAGTATGGGCAGTCTCCATGCTACGGCCATACATCGAAGGAAGGAAGTTCCTCATTCGATGTGACCACAAGGCTCTGAAGTGGATACTCACCACTACAGCCTGTACGAATAACCGACTCAATCGATGGCGACTCTGCCTCGCTGAGTTCGATTATGACGCTGAATATCGGCCAGGCCCGAAGCATGCGGTTGCGGACGTATTGTCTCGCATACCGACGGATGGGAAAGACTCTTCCCCCATCCCTGAGGAACTCCCTCATGTGGCAGTGACCACTCGCTCCGGAACTGTACTCGACCCGAGGATGCCTGGCATGGCCAAGCTATTACCCGTGTCTCTGGATGAGTTTGTCCAGGCACAGGAGAGCGACAAACTTTGTCGACGACTCAGGAAGGAGCTCGACCAGGCTCAACCGACTCGGTTCTTCCTGAATGACAACGGCATACTCTGCCGTAAGGGATATACCCAGGGGGACAAGCAAGTCGTCGTCCCCAAGGAGTTACGCAAGAGTATCCTCCAACGG